>BSBK01013292.1:2500-240000 GCA_027943335.1 Chamaecyparis obtusa
ATCAGTCAAGTGTGTTGTTCTGGATGTGTGAGTGTGAAGATCCAATAATGCGTCTGTGATGATCTAGAGAGATGAGTGTGGATATTGTGACATGTAAGTGTGATGATTGGGTTTGTTACTTGTGAAAAATCAGAAAATCCAAATATACCAATAACAAAATTTTGATTGAAAAACACAAAATTTCAATATTCTAGAATAAAAAATAATTGATTGTCAGAGTAATGAAAACAAAGATCAACAAATATAATGATCCACAAATTAAAATAATAGAGAATAAAATAGCAGTAAGTAGTAGACAAGTGCATCATATCAGTGTCTCAAGTGTGTCTATCTGTGTTACTGAATGTGGCAATGGAAATGGTTGAGTGTGTCTTCCTATATTATCATCTATGATGATTAAATAATGTGAGTGATGCGACTAGGTAAGTCATGTGTATCATTACAACCTATATCTACATTAAAAAAAATACTCATGTCTATGCCGAAATAGAAAATTATCATATTCAAAAGGGTTAGTGTTTCACGTCGGGTTCACCATTTGTAATCAGGTAATAGAGGATCAATACAAACTTACAATAACACTAAAATGTCAACCACAAAGAGATCATTAAAGAAACTAGTATTCCCAATAATCAAGAAAGGAAACAATGAAAATAATAAGCATAATCATTCAACATAATGAAATTAATTCAAAAAATGAATATGCAAACCCAATAGTCCTTCCTTGTTATTCTCCTTATGTAATTTGGGCTCTCAGAATTAAGCTCAAGATTGTGCCAACATACGAATTCAAAGCAATTGTGGTTACCAAAATTAGAGATTTATCTCTCTATTTATAAGATTTTTAGGGGTTTCAATCAAGATTCCTTGATTGGTAGGCTAATTGGTTGCGATTGAAGAGTTGAACTCAGAGTGAGTGAGAGTTCAACTTAATTGATTGATTTGTTTAACATGATTGATTGATCTATCAACAAAATAGATTAGGAGTTGACTGATTTGATTGAATATTTAACTGATGAGGTGGAATAGAAGACTGATTTGATTGAATTATTAACTGATTACTGGGGAGGAATCAACAATGTTGAATGAATAGTCATAAATTTAATTGAAGAGTGAAATGAAAGTTAGTATGAGTTAGATTTGGAAGAATAATCACGATTCAATAAATAAAAGAATTTATTTACCTATACATGTGGGAATTATAAATAAATAATTGCTTATTTATTTATGAGAGAAAAATAATAAGTTTAATTAATAAATATAATTTATTTACTTGTGAGTGGAGTTTAGATTTAGTTATTACATACATGTAATTAGAAAGAGGGAATATTAATTAAATATGATTACATAATTAATTGAATTTGATATAAAAAATAATTAAATAATAATTAGTTATTTAATAACTTTATAGATGAATAATTGATGACATATTGATTGAATGATTAATAATTAAAGTAATTAATTAAAATCACTTAATTATAAATTTAAAGACAAATGATGGTTTTGATCTTAGAATATAGTAGAAAGACACATATTGATTAAATAATAGATTATTTAATAATTTAGGAGAAATGTTAGTAATGTCATTTCATTAGAGCAATAGGCCATTTTTAAGTGTCTACACATAAAATTTGAGTTGTAGAGTCCTAACTACAAACCACTTATTAAATTCAATAAGTATGACTCATATAACTACATGTACAATTTCACTATGGTCACTTCCATACTTAACCAAAGAGGGTGGACTCTCCATGATGAATCAACCAAATAAGGTGGAATCTCCATGATAAATCAACGAAAGCTAGTGAACTCTCCATAATGACTCAACAAAAGCTAGTGGACTCTCCATGATGACTTCACATTCCAACAATTGCTTCAACTTCTACCTCTAGACTTCAATTGTAACTACATCAACTCATCATCCTACTCCTAGTTTTTGCATGCTTCACTTTGTTCTAGGAGTAATCATCAGGCCCCAAGATAAATGGGTCTAGGTGTTCATCTCTCCTTTGAAAAAGTTGCCAATGATCACCACCTTACTAGATGTCTTGACATTTCCTAAGCTAGTGAACAAGTTGCATACCCAAGTGTTGTCTAGTGCAATGATGTCTACCTAGCCTGCACCAACCCCGTCTCAGGACTTCCATGCTAGCTTCCTTGATATCCCAAAGGCTACTATAGTTGAACAGAGGTCTTCTCCTCCATTTTTTAAGAGGAAGTTTGAATAGGGCCCTATCCCAAAGTTCAAGCATCGCAAATCTACTCCAATAAATTCTCTTTTGGTGTCCATCCTGGTAGTGGAGCAAGCTCCAACTTCTCTTGAGTTCATCTATGCCCCTTTTGTTGAGGTTGATGATGAGCCTTCTCCATTTGCACCTCTTCATGGGTCTCCTGCAAGCATTAAGGCTTGTATTTTTTTATAACTTGGAGGATATTTTAGTGTTGATGACAATCTTTACATGATCCCTGTCACTCACTACAGTCAAGTTGTTGGATGATAACATTGAGGTTCTTTAACCTTGGTTCTTTTTATTGGTGGGGTGCCTGGGGATACCATTGTGGCTATATATACTATTATAGTTGTGACCTCCCTCCACATATGATCAATATTGGAAGGACAATTATCTATTGCTGGATGGTTTATGAGGGTAGTACCCACTTCTACATTTTTAGATTAGAGTGTGTTTTCTTGTGCTCCTTGGTGCTTGTCTTTTAGTGTTGTTCCCTCTCAAAGGACCCTTGTACTTCATTATTGCCTAGAAATGGGAGTTTTTTTGTTGTGTACCTTCTTCTATTTATTATCTTTTTCTTGTATCTATCATATACATGATTTTTTAATATTTGGGGATGATGCAAAGTTTTAGGGGAATTTAGGCACTCCTTCCATGTTGACCCAAATTTTTATTTTCCTTTGTCTTCATGCACCTTTCTTCAAATCCAAGCCATGGTTGGTAGTGATGAGATATCCCTTAAGAGAATGTATCCTTTATTTTTTGGGTTTTGATGCCAATCTATTGGATCCCCCTATATCTATATAGATGTTGGGGAATCATGTGTCACCTATCAGGAAGTGAGATTTCATGGCAACATCTCATATATTGACATACCTACTATATTTTATCTCCTTGGAATGTCTTATAATCCCTTTTGAGTAGCATAATTTATTCCAAAGGGGGGGGGTTATTTATGTCTCTAATTTGACTTTATCTAACAATCATGATGTCTCTACACCATAGGATTTTCTTGTAAAGTTTTCAAAATTTGATCTTGATGTCTATCTTTGTGGGTTCCAATCTACTACTTTGATGTCTCAATATTTCCCTATCATATGCTTATATAGCTTAATGCTACATGTATCGACATGATCTTAAGCTTCCCTATCACATGCCTATCTAGTTGAATGATACATGTGTTAGCGCATGTGTCTAAGCCACCTTATTACATGCATATCTAGAATTTACTGCACATGTCAATGCACAATCAAAATCATCCCTATCACATGCCTATCTAGCATTCACTATACATGTCAAAGATTTATCAAAATTTCCCTATCAAATGGCTATCTAGAATAACACAAATTGCCACCCATATCGACACATCGTTGATGGTCTTATGTCTACAAGTTGTCTTCATCATCTACTAAACTTGTTTGCAGCTTGTGTGTTGGATGCAACTCAATGACAATTTAGGGCTTTCTAGTTGGGGGAAACCCCATGTGATAGAATCTCCATAGGTAAGTTAGGTAGGTATTTCTTAATTTAGCTTGCATCTCTCTATGATGTGATATGCTTTCTAAATTAGCACACTTGCATAAATTACCATTTTGTATGTAATAGCCCTTCCATAGTTTTCTTTTTAGTTTATATGGCTAGACTCTGTAGGCCACTCTTCATGTTGATTATCTATATATGATGATGTTATTTATATATAGGGTTTTACTTACCCCATACTTGCATGTGTATGGTTAACGTGTATGTTTTACTTTTTAGTTTGATGTGCATGATGTGGTTGAGGGACAGATTCATAATTACTTGCTTGTGAGATCCACACGATCAGTGGATCCTCACCATTATCTGTAATATATATACAGATGTGCATGCTTGTCTTTTATGTAGGTTTGCAGGTATTGAGCATCGACTTCCTTGAATTGTCAAGATGAGTGTGCCCTAACACAATGTCTCAATGGTAAGAGAGGGGAGATAAAATTCAAGTTCAAATCCCAATCTAAGCCATTTATTGTCCCAAAATAATGGACAAGTTTCTGATTTATTCTCTATGAATTCATCTAGGTGACATGTGTTCATGAGCCTTTTCCTAGAGCACGATTGTCATATTATTAGGTTCATTTGAAATTTTTTTCAATTCATTGGCTAGTTATGTGGTTGGTGTGATTGTTGTGATATGGATAAGCAATTTACTGAGATTAATTATGTGGTTTCATAATTAAATCTTATTAAATATAGAAATATTAAATGTGACGATATTTAATTAATAGAAATTAATTAAATACATTTACTAATTAAAAGACTTAATTAAAAAGTCTAATTGAGAAAACAAAAGATTTAATTACCTATTAAATACAAAATTTTAATTAAAGATAAAATTAATTAATGGATAATTAATTATCAATTTTATAAATAATAATATGTTAAAAGAATATTACTTTTTATTATTATTGATATGCATTTAGTTGCACAATTAATTAAATTAAATTAAAGAGTAAAAGTAAATTTAAAGTTGAGTGAATTGACAAAAATAAGAATTATTTATTAAATTAATTATTATTACTCAATTTAAGGTTGAGTTCTATTTTGGTTTTGCATGAGCCTTAGAAACCCTAGGTTGAATAGGTTTCCTTTATTATGAATATTTTGGCCATTATTCTTTACACACAAGTTTTCAGGTTTTGGCTTCCAAGGTTGAATTAAAGGAAGTTGTGAAAGCTTGGAAATTTTTCAAGGTTGTTGGATTGCTCTTCATGATTTTTGTCAATTGGTGGTTTAAGGTAGGGAAATTCTTTAAAAAAAAACTTGTTTTCTTTGTGTCTGCCCGATTTTGTTGATAGTTGTTTTGAAATTCTTCTCTTGCATAAATTTATGTTTCAAAAGCTTTTGGTGGAAGAGATCTTGTATTGTGAATATATATTAGGACATTGTGAAAAAGCTTGTATTTAATTAGTTAGGTTTTGTTTAATTTTATTGTTGAAAATCCTAAAAATTGAATCAAATTAAAATATTTATATAACTATGCAAATGGCTATAATTACTTTGTAGATCTAAGAAGAATTTGCTCCCTAGTAAAAATTTATCATTAGAATTCTTATTTATTAATCATATATATATATATATATATATATATATATATATATATATATATATATATATATATATATATATATATATATATATATATATATATATTGTTGATCTCCAATTCATGTTGTCTATTAGTGTCCAACACTTAGTCATTATTAAGGCAGAGTTGGTCGGTCATCACTATGACCAAGCCATCCTATTAAGGTCGAGTAATGTATAGACTTGTATTTTGTATATGTACCGAGTAGTAGTTACTGTCGAGAAAGTCAGAGGTCGCTAAGTAATTCAATACTTACCGAGTAGTATATATGTTGAGTTGTATAGAAGAGTCAGTGTCGAGTGCCAGTATATGGAGAATAGTTTTGACCGAGCACTAGTGACTTCATATGCCGAGTAAACCAGTTTTGATATATGTGTGTGTGTGTGTGTGTTTGGAATGGCACAAACACCTAGGTAAAACCATTTTGGTTGACTTCTATGTATGTTTTAATGATTATTGAGATAATTAAGGAGTTGATTACATGTCATGTTGTCAATCATTAATCCCTATGCAAGCCAAGTAACCAATTAGAAAAAGGGAATGCTTAAGCGACATAAGTGATGAATCTAGATCGTTGATCTTGATCTAGGAGCTTGATCAATTGTCTATATAAGGTGACATCAAAACCCAAATAATAATGTAACAGTTAGGAGATCTTATGTATGTAGATGGAAGCAGTGTTTTGACTATCAGATGCATAGATCAGGCAAAGTGACCGAGTAGAGCAGTGAGGGACATAACAGAGAAATATTTGATTTGAGATCATATAAGTATTGGAAAGAGGAGATATATTATTAGCATTTGAAGTGAAAATCAAAGGATCGGGTACTGATACATTATATCAAGTGAATCAGGGTAAATCTCTTAACAAAGTGGTCCTAACAGGCCTTTGTAAATCTCTTAACAGAGTGCTTACTTAGTTGTAAGTTTTAAATACTTTAATCAAGGTAGATTATATAAGTGTGTAAGCTCTTAGCAGGGTAGACCCCTCAGAGGGTAAATCACCATAAGTGATCAAAACTTTGTAGCCCTAAAATGCACACTTTATTGTTGTAGTAGTGAAGATTTGTGGGTGTCATCCCCACCCCAGTTTTACCTTTCAAGGGTTTTTGGGTTACTAAATCTTTGTGTTATGTGTTTTATTTTCATGGATGTGATTAGCAGTTAGATTCATTTCAACATTAAAATTTATGTTTATGATGCATATGTTGAATTGATTTCAAAGTGTAAAAGTTTTATGGATAACTTATTCACCCCCCCTCTCAGTATCTCACTTTCCCTAATAAGACTTCCAACAATATATATATATATATATATAATTTTAAAAAAAAATTATATTGAGGGTTTTCAATTTCTAGCTAGAGAAAATCTCTAACAGAAGTTATTAAAATAATAATAAAAAATATATATATATATACAAAAAAAAATTAAAAATTTTATGGAGGTGGTGGGGTTTTCCTTTCCCCCTGAGAAATCTATGTTGGTTTTTAGGGAAATGGTACCAGAGGCTTTGGAGTGTTTTTTTGTTGATACTTATGTGTCTATTTTGTTCTATGTGATGTCGTATTGGTTCAAATTCATTTTCCTAATCGTATTGTCTTAAGCTCATGTTTTGAAGTCACCTTGAGAGTGCTTTTATGATATCATGGTTTTAAGAAATAGAGTGCGTTCCTTATATTGCATAGAACTAGATTTATGATCTGACTGATTTATTATAGTTGTATGAGCTTATGGTAGGTTATTTAGGTGTATAGATGATATTGGCTTACAATAAGCATCGAGGCCCACAAGTGGCTGTCAGGATCACTTATTGTAAGAAACTTAATAAGGTGATAATATGAAACATTAATTGGGGTCTAAAATGAATTAATAAGATAAGTGTACCTCACCCATACTTGAGTGTTAGTAAAGGCTAAGATGGAGGATGAGATGATTCTTGTCATCTAGTGATGTGTGTATCTATCATAGTTAATAGCCTTGTCTACATGAGAGGTTATTGATACCACATATGGTCACTTGAGTGTCAGGGTCCAAAGAGGTTGCCAAGATAAAACTCAGGGGTTAGATGTATATGATGACACTTCCCTATATGCATCTTAGATTTATTAAATGTGTTGGTTGCCTCTGGGTTAGTTTGTTTCCTTTGTCGTTGAGTTATACCTTTTGAGATAGAGAGCTTTCAAGATCCCTTGCCTAGTCCTACCTTATGAATAATTTTGGTATTATTATACGAGTGGGGTCTAAAGTTATCTCCTCAGCATGGTGGGAGTGTAACCATGAGTTTCTATGAGGTTAGGATGTATTGATACTTTTACCATTTGAGAATCTGACATTCCTATACCAGTGTTGGATTATCCTTGTAGCAGTTGTTCCTTATTCTTTCATCTTTAGATATTCGTTCTTATTCTTCTTTTATTATATATGTAATTTTTACTTGGATTATATTTACATACATTGCGACTTGTGCAGTAGATGTGGGTTATCGTGTATACCTTATGGTATCATTTGTATTTGTGTATTCATTTATCAGATGATGAACTTTATTTACATTATGTGGAAGATTTGTACGGTTATCATACTTTGTAGATTAATTTATATTTATGTAATTTTTCATCAAGGAACCCTTGAGATTTGTAATCTTTAAATGAGTATGTATTGCCTTTACCTTATTTCTTTAACTTTTTTATTCATTATTGTTTGTAAAATCTTAAGAAGAAAAATATTATGTAAACTTAGTAACATATTTTAGGGAAAGTTCTCCTGGGTTCCCTAGTGGGGCATTACACTTGGTATCAGAGCCAATGTTTCTACACTGGGAACTTTGGAAATTTTGTACGCCCATTAGATGTCTTGTAGTTAAAAATTGAAACAAAACTTAGACATATAAATATTTTTTATTTTAGACTATTGTTTATGACCCTAGAGGTATGATATCAAACTTGTATGTTCAGATTAGATTTTATATGAGTGTTGCCTTAACTAGGTTTGCATGAACTTCTAAACTTATTATTTGATGTAGATATGAATGTGTGATTTATACAATTGATTACTAGATGTTTTCTATAATGATGATTGAATAAAGGTCTAGATATATTGAAATTGTTAAATAATGAATGATTGATCAATGTGATTTTTTATTTGTGCTTAAACCATAATTATCTCACTCTTGACGACTATATATTGTGTCCTTATTTTGAGCTTGTTTTTAGATATCATTTTGTCTTTTGTCTTAGTAGGACGCTTCGTGATTGAGGGATGCATATCCTTATTTTTTGTAGGCTTCTAGGAGTAAGCCTAATTCTAGGGGAGGCTGATGTAATACCCTCCCATAGTTTGTGTTTTAGTTTATATGGCCATACTCTTTAGGCCACTCTTCATGTTGAATATCTGCATATGATGATGTTATTTATATTTAGGGTTTTGTTGACCCCATATTTGCATGTGTATGGTTAGCATGTATATTTTACTTTTCTATTTCACATTTATGATGTGGTTGAGGGACAAAGTCGTAGTTACTTTCTTGCGAGATCCACATGATCGGTCGATCCCCGCCATTGTCTATAATATATATATGGATGTGGATGCTTGTCTTTTATGCAAATTTGTAGGTACCAAGCATCAACTTCCCTAAATTATGAGGATGAGTGTACCCTATTGCAATGTCTCCATGGTAAGAGAGGGGAGATAACATTCAGGTCCGAATCCCAATCTAAGCCTTTTATTGTCCTAAAATACTGGACAAATTTTTGATTTATTACCTCTCTGAATTCATCTAGGTGATGAGTGTTCATGAGCCTTTTCCTAGAACATTATTATCATATTATTAGGTTCAGTTGATTTATTTTACTATTCATTGTCCAGTTATGTGTTTGGTGTGATTGTTGTTATATGGTTAAGCAATTTATTGAGATTAATTATGTGATTTAATAATTAAATCTTATTAAGTATAGAAATATTAAATGTGAGGGTATTTAATTAATAGAAATTAATTAAATACATTTACTAATTAAAAGACTTATTAAAAAGTCTAATTGAGAAAATAAAAGATTTAATTATTATTACATCCAAAAATTTAATTAAAAATAAAATTAATTAATTGATAATTAATTATCAATTGCATAAATAATTTTATGTTAAAAGAATATTAATTTTTAATTATTATTGATATGCAATTAGTTGCACAATAAATTAAATTAAATTAAAGAATAAAATTAAATTTAAAGTTGAGTGAATAGACAAAAGCAAGAATTATTTATTAAACTAATTATTTTCACTCAATTTAAGGCTGAGTTATGTTTTGGTTTTGCATGAGCCTTATAAACCCTAGGTTGAATAGGTTTCCTTTATTAGGAGTATTTTGGCCATTAATCTTTACACATATTTTTAGGTTCTGGCTTCTGAGGTTGAATTGAAGGAACTTGTGAAAGCTTTGGAGTTTTTAGGGTTGTTGGATTGTTCTTTGTGATTTCTATCAATTGGTGGTTTAGCGTAGTGCTTGAAACCCTCGTAGATCTGATTCTTTAAAAAAAAGTTAGTTTGCTTTGTCCGTTTCAGATTATGTTGATAGTTGTTTTGAAATTCTCCTCTTGCATGAATTTATGTTTGAAATCTTTTGGTGGAAGGAATATTGTATTGTAAATACCTGGTATTTTAGGACATTGTAGAAAAATCTTGTATTTAATCAGTTAGGGTTTGTTTAATTTTGTTGATGAAAACCCTAGCGATTGAATCAAATTAAAACATTTATATAATTATGCAAATGGCTATAATTACTTTGTAGATCTAAGAAGAATTTTCTCCTTGGTAGAAAACTATCATTAGAATTCTTGTTGATTAATCCTATATAATGGAAATTATTTAAAAAAAAGATAAAATTGAGGGTTTGTTGTTTCTGGCCAGAGAAAATTATTGACATAAATTATTAAAAATTATATATATATATATACATATTAAATTAAATATTATATGGGGGTGGCAGGGGTTTTCCTTCCACCCTCCACACCTTGGCAACCAAAGCTGCTGACGATGACAACATAAGTTGTTGTGGCAACTATGTCGTCGACAATAGCCGAAGCTATTGACGACAACATAAGTTGTTGGTTATAGACGAAGTTGTCGATGCCATCAGGAGGGTGGGGCCCATGTTCCCCCCTCCCTTAAAAACTTTCTTTTTTAATTTATATATATATAATTTTTATAATGTTTTAAATATATCTTTTAATTAAATTAAATTAAATTTTTCTTATTAATTTATTTAATATTTGGTATTAAATATAGTTTTAATATTAATTAATATTTGTTTCTATTAATTGATGTTTATGGTTTAACGTTAATTATTAAGTAATAGGTTCTATTAATTAATTGTTAAGAGTTTATATTTTAAAGTTGAGATATTGTTTTATTGTAGTTTTCTCATTATAATGTTTTTCTTATAAAATATAGGCATGAAAGTTTGTGAGTATACAACTATAGTCAAATTAGACCTAGAATTTGATTTGAATAATTTAGACTTATGAGATTACTTGTTTGCAACTGTATTTTCATGTCTTGCTTATAGTGGTAATTGGGAAATCCACGTTGGGTTTTAGGGAAATGGTATTAGAGGCTTTGAAGTGTTTTTCTATTGATACTTATGTGTATATTTTATTATATGTGATGTTGTATTGGTTTGAATTCCTTTACCTAATCTTATTATTTTAAGCTCATGTTTTGAAGTCACCTTGAGAGTGCTTTTGTGATATCATGGTTTTAAGAACTAGAGTACTTTCCTTATGCTGCATGGAACTGTATTTATGATCATGAATGATTTATTATGATTGTATTGTTATCATAACTGATAATAATGTTGATAATTGATTATTTGATGGAGTTGATGATGAAGATCGACCAAGATCAGAGGTATACATGATGTTAGTAGATTGATTAGATCAGTTATAATCTTTTCATTGATGTCAAGCAATTGGTTTATGATTTATATTATGGTGTCATATTATTCGGTAACGATATAAGATGAATGAGTTAAGGAGAAGAGGAAATGATAAGTTAAGAAGTTGTAGAACATAAATGGACAATTGATATAGATTGGACAATGATTTGATTATGTTGGTATGATTATGTTATACCTAACATATGATTATGTTGAGTTGGTAAAGTATGGTGATAAAGATTTTACAACTCGGTAAGATAAGTTGTTATGGCTACCGAGATGAGAAGGTCACTCCGTAAGGTAAAGAGAAAAAGTTGGTCATGCAATAAAGCGGAAAGGTTTAGGCACCGAGAGATGTTACCAAAATTCTAAGTGAAGAACACCAAGAAAGAAAAAAGTATTAAATATGGATGGAATCGACATTTAATGATTAGCTATGATGAGCTAGATGATAATGATGTAGAGATAAGTTACTTACAAGAGATCTATGGTTATGAAAATTCAAGATGAAGATCTATGGCTAGATCTAAGAGGCAAAAAGAAGTGGAACAAGTTACAAGAAAATTTCAAGTTCCCAAGTGAAAAGGAAACGTGTTACCGAGATCCAGATCTGATGAATAATGAATTTAAGGGTCAAGATTGATTAAATGAAAATGTAATAGAGGAGATTATGAGGCAACACTTTTCTATATAAAGGATGATCTTGTATGGACAATGGGCTGGAAAGATGAATAGTTGAAGGGCTACTAACTATTGCAGAGGTGAAGGAACAATGATATTCTGAGTAGGAAAATAGTGATTTCATGAAGTATTGATGCTAATGGAAGATGAAGAATTGAAGTGAAGATTGATGAGCGCATGAGGATCTTATTGAGAAAAGATAGTTACACACCTACAAGTCATTTTTATTACTGTTCCTTACTAGAATTTGTAACAGAGAAATCTCTTAATAGAGTGGACTTAACAGTCTTATTGTAAATCCTTGAGAAAGGTGACATTCCAAAAAGAGTGTTTAAATCCCCTTAACAAGGCCACTCCTAATAGGGTAAACATCCTAATAGATCTGAGGTTAATCCCTTAACCAGGTCATGCTTAACAATGTGTATTGTAATCTTTAACAAGATTGGCTCTTAACTGAGTGTACTTTGTTGGAATGGAGAGATAGGGTACTGAGAGGGGAGGGGTGAATCGGTTCCCTCAAAAACTTTAACTCCCAAAACTTAATCAGAAAATAGTAGTAACCTCAACTATGTATTGTATCCATTGTATGCATCATTCATTCAATTAACTTGTAAAAGTAAATAGTATGAAATCAACAATAAATCAATCACATATCACAAGTATTTTGGTAATGCAGAAACCCTTGTAAGAAGGTAAAAACAATGGTGGGGATGACACCCACAAATCTTTACTACTATAGATAATAAAGTATATTGGTTAAGGCTACAAGTTGTGATCACTTCTGGTGATCTTACTCTGTTAGGAGTAACAATTTAGATCAACTAGATCTACCTAGTTATAGGATTTCCACAACACTACTTGAGTGTGCACTCGGTTAAGAGATTTACAAAAAGATTGCTAGGTCTACTATGCTAAGAGATTTTACCAAACTTTGTTACAATGATTAGAAAATAATAGGATGTATCTGCAAATTGACAACTCAGCCTTGTTTTATAAAAATCAATGTAGTATAGAATAGATATCACCTTTGTATGTGTAGATCTTATCTCTAAACTGCTCAGTAGCCTTGTTTGATTCTACTTAATTTGAATATCTCTAAATTCTTCTCTTCTCTATCTGATAACTGATATCTTGAAGTAGGATTCTGCTTCAAGATCTCCTTCTATTTTTCTCTTCCTCATCACGCTTATGTCAAAATGACATGAAATACAAATATATAGCATATTGCTTTTGCTGCTTAACAAAATTAAGTTACAATATCTCAAGATGAACCCTAAGATCTACGGTGTACAAAATTAACCTAGATCAGCAATTACATAGAGATCATCATCACAATTAATGATTACATCTACAATAAATGATCCTCGATCTTGGTAACACATTTTATGATTCTGTTGTAACCATCTGCATAGATAAATGTGCCAAAACTGATTACTATGTCATTTTCTGTATGCTCAGTAAATACTGTAAATATTGCTTGGTAGTTACACTAGCACTTGGTGTCCATTCTGCTCAATGTTTACCAATGTTCAATATCGATGTACATTGATGCTTGGTAAATTGCTCTGGTGCTCGGTGTGAACTAAAATATTCTATTCTTGGTATGCCTTGAGATAACTTGGTGTATAGGCTTATGTAGTTAACCGACTAGCATGAGTATCTTGAAGTACTTGCTTTTACTAACTATATAGCATAGGTAACCGACTGACTGTCTTTGATAATAATGACAATCTTTAATGCTCAAATAGAGATAACAATCTCCCCCTTTGGCATTAGTATCAAAACCTTGAATGTATATAGACTTGATATCTTCAAAATTATTCTAACTCCGCCATATATACATAGATACCATAACTTAGCAAAAATTTCAAAAATTTACTCTACTCCCCCTCAGTGCATGCTCCCATTATTGTGTAGTATACTTAGCATTTATTTTCATATTTGGCATATGCATTATTTTCCCCCTTTTTGATATATTTAATGCCAAATCCAAAAAATGTATACTTACATATTGTCAAAAATGTGTTGATGGGTTTTCTTCAATGAATCCAAGAGGTTTTCCCATTCCTCTTTCAAGTTGGTGAGAGAAATTTTCTCAAGACCGACTTGTGCATGCATGAAAAAGATGTTTTCCAACATAGAAATTTCTGGTGTTGTGACAAGTGTTTGCACTTTGACAATGTGTTTCTCAAAAATTTTCATATAAGGAAGTAACTCAGTTTGAAGCTCAGTGACATAGTCACTTATTCTTTCTTCTTGTTTCCAAAGATCTGCTCTTAACCACCTGAGTTCCTGAACTCCTAAGATATTCTTTGCAAAAGCTTATGGCTCGGTTAAGGCTGCATGTGCACTAGCTTGGATTTTAGTATCAAGTTGTTTAATCTTTTCACTGATCTCAGTAGTGAAGGTTTCCATAGTGCATAGCTTAATCAAAATTTGACTTATTAACTGAGTAATAGCCTAAATTTTAGTTATTACCTCAGATAACTTTACTTTATTTATTTCCACTTCCTAGCAGATCTTTTCTGCAAGTTTGTCCTAAATCTTTGATTCTACCCTTTCTTCAATTCTTTGTTCAACTTCAATGTTAGGGGCATTGATTTCTTCTGCAAGTGTGGAAATTTGGTCCATAATGGGAGTATCTTCATTAATTTGTACCTCATATGTGACCTGTTGTAAGACATCTCTTACATTCTCTAGTATTTCCTTGCTCTTGCTTTCCATATTTAACTTTTCTTGTGTTGCTTTCCTGGTACACAACTCTCCATATTTTCTAAGTTCCTCAGGGCTTAGGATCTTGGGGTCATAGTCTGGTATAACAATTACTTCATCTAATGTGACCAACCCTCTTCCTTTCTTTTTCTTCTTCTTCTTCTCTGGTTCTTGAGGTGAGCTTTTTACAAATGATACAATATCCTTTACCTCAGAGGTTTGAGTAACCTACCCAATTGACACATTTCCTTCCTGCTTCTGCTCCTCTAGAACCTATGTGTTAGTTGACTAAGGTGGAGCCTCAAATGTTGTGTCTAGTGGGGTAGCCTCAGTTACTTTGGGGTCATCTTGGCCCTTTGTGTCTATCTCAATTGCTTCTTTCTCTTCAAGCTTGTTTGTGTCTACCAGTGTTCCCGTTCCTTGTTCCCCTGATGTGTCCATCAGTTGATCAGGGTTAGAGCCTTCAGGTTGTTCCTTTGTCAAGAGTTCAAAAACTTCTACAAGGATAGAAAGTTCACCTGGTAATTATGTGATAGTAGGCTCAATAATAGTACATTCATCTTTATTTGTGCCTTCTGCAGTATCCACATCCTCATCTTCATCTCTATCATCAGGATCACCATTAGTAATGTCCTCAATGAGTACATCGGAGTCTTTATTATCTTCAACCTGGATCACTACCTAATCTGGTGCATCTTGTAAAATTTTTATATCCATATTGTCAAGTGTAGTATCAATCACCTCGGTAATTGATGCATCTATCTCTTTGGTCTTCTTAGCTAAATGAGCATCATCAATATGGATGCCTTTTCCTTTTGTTCTCTATCTCTTCTTAGACAAGTTTAGAAATGATGCTTTTTTAGCTTGTTCTTAGGCTGCAACAATGGATGTCCAAATGAGTTGGCTAGACTCATTGATATCTGCTAGATTTTCATCTAGAATCTGCATAGCCCGACTCTTTACTCTGAATCTCCTAGAGTAAGTTGTCATATATTCTTCAATTTCATCAACAGTCAAATTAGGAATTTCCAGCACTAGGGATTGTTCCCTCATTTTCTTTGCTGCATCCACGGCATAGGACCATTTCTAATTTATTCCCTCCTCTAATGCCTTAGGTAGTTGCCTAGAAAATTCCAATGGAACTCGTTTGAAGCTGATCATCATCTAGATGACTGCCTCCTCTATTTTATCTCCTAATCCTCGGTAGACATGTTGTCAAACCAACTAAGTTCTGGATCTATGAGTTCTCCAGTTTCAATTATATCTTTAGCAACCTCATCAATTGTTCTATTTTTATTTCTTATGACCTTGAATTGATTTGTTTCCATCTCTTCATCTTCAAGGTCTTCCCTTCCTCTTATTAGTTTTCTACTTTTCCTCTGTGCTTTAGCTACGACCTTGGTTCCTCTCTTTGTATATGTCTTGGTTGGTGTGGCAACTTTTGGTTTTGTGTTCTTCACAACTCCCTTTTTTAAAGGTGATGACACTGCAGTTGTTGACCTTGTTTGTGCTCTAGGTTGTACTAGCAATTGCTTCTTCTTTGGAGTTGAAGAGGGGGAAACTGGTATTGAATCTTTTCCATTGTTAGACTTGATTTCTTCACTATCATGGGGTTGTTAGTTAGCAGTAACTGACCTTCAGTTACAGTTCCAACCGATGACTCGTCAGATGTGTCGGACTCATCTCCAAATTTCTCAACTAATATTTTCGTCATCTTCCATGACTTTTTAGTTATTTTATCGATGACAAGATCAGTCTTTATTCTTGTCTTAGCCTCTTCATAGGTTCCAAACCTTTCTGCATTCATGTCCTTCGGTGTAGCCAATGGAGCCATGATTTATTTTGAAGCAAAATCAATATCCATTTTGTATCCCATGGGGCCTAACCATTTTTTTCTGGGCTCCACAACCTTTATCAAGGTGTGATCAGTGTCCACAAGAAAACATATATCCATTTCATATTTCTCAATTAATGAACTAGGAATCCTACTCTGAAGATTCATCTTTATCTTGAATTGCTCAAAATAATCATCTACAACTTTATTAAAGTTATCTCCCAAATCATGAATCATATCAAAAATTTGCACAATAATAGGTTTGTCAATAGACCAATCCACATCACTGAAAGAGGGAAAAAATTACTGAATATAGAAAAATAAGCACACTAGAAGTGATCCAAACTTACAAGTGTTTGACTTTGCCGACCTAATAGTCTTCATATTTTCTTCTAACTACTTCAGATTTAGTTTGGCAAGGTCCAACTGGTGATTCTTCTTTATCATTTTAAATACCATGTCCATAGCACTACATAGAACATTGTTCAGTCTGCTCAACTGATAGATCTTGTAACCAATAGCATGAGCCGTAAATTTAACTTTTGGATCCTTAATTGTATAAATTTTCAATGCTCATCCATCCCATGCTGCACCTATATTCTTCTCAATATCAATCCTTGAAGCACTGTGAAATGCCTTAGCCTTGTCAGTCATTGGGTATCCAGTAACCTTATGAATCATTTTCTTCTTTATTTTGACTGGATTATCCAACCAAAATGTCCCATCATGATACTAACTAAGTACAATCCTAATCCATTTGATTTTGAAGCTTTTTGAGAAATTTAGGGCATTCGTGAAACCTATCGTCTTGACCTGTTTAAATTCTAGTTTTAGTTTTGCATCCATGTTGTAAAGTTTTTGATAGGTTGCAATAGTCTCAAAATCACCAATCTCCCTGATTTTACAATGAATGTAGGATCTAACATCCTTAACTAGAAAAACCCTAGATGGGATGCTTGAGAAAGCTCCCATTAAATCTATTTTTGATGCAACTTCTGGATGAAGTTTGTAGTGGGGTTCATCACAATTAGCCAAAACAATGAGGTTCACTTCCTCTTCCACAATCTTGGAATTAGTTGCCTTTGAAGCCATTATAATCAAATTAGGTTTTTGGCAAATGAGTTGAATGTGCTCGGTAGAAGATGTACTTACTCATAATAGATGAAGAATGTGCTCGATTCGATCTGTAGCTACCTTGAATCCTTCTAAAAAATTCCAACTTGAATTTTCTCTGTAAAATCATCGCTCTTCAAAATTTCTTTGTAAGAATGAACTAACTCTTCCATGTATTTATAACCTTTTTCATATTCCCGCTCAAAAACTTTTGTCATAAATGCTTGACCTACTTCTAGTACGATGACAACTGTCAACTCAATGATTACCACAAAATAATAGTAACTCAATTAACACAAAATTTTCTACTCAGTTGATACTGATACTCGGTTAACCTTGGATAGTGATTACCGACAGGTAACCTTCTGCTCGGTCATGCATATACTGACTATATGACTTTTTTAGCTCAGAATTCATAAACCACAATGCATCTTTATTCATGTAGATTTGGTATGTGCCCATCTAATATAGGAATTGTATGTAAGATAAAATCAATTTGGAATATCATCTCCATACATACCTATTGACCTTAGGTGGAGGTACTGATGTCACCCAATCTAATGGATGAGGTTTCACCAACTGTTTTGCTTGACTCAATATTCTCATCTGATGCCTTTCTCCACATAGTGTTTCTAATCCTCATGATATCTGCAATAGTGTTGCCACTCTCAAATACATGTTCTTCTTCTGGTGCTCGATCTCTACAATCCTTGCTTAGGTGACCAACTTTGTGACAATGTAAACATGCCATACTAGTTCTTGTCCAACTTCATGATTTTCCATCCCATCTCTTCCTCATACAATTCATTGCAATATGTCCATACCTTCCACATTTTGTGCAGTTGACCCATGTGTTGTAATCCCAAGTGTATGCACTACCTTGTCTCTTTGGTTGATAAGGCTTGTTCTTTTATTTAGGTGTCCAAACTTGTTTCATCTTTGCCTTACACTCTTGTGAAGTGTGTCCATGTTTTTTGCAAGTGTAACATAGTTTCTCCATGGTAGGATTGTTAGAAGTCTTGTTTATTTTAGCTCTACATTAATAAGCTTGATGTCCAAATTTACCACAATAATAGAAATAACCATTAAACTTAGGAGTGACTTGAGGTTTACCTTGTGCTTTACTCCTGCACACATTTGAAGTATGTCCCAGTTTGCCACAGTGATAGCATGATAACGTCTTGGGTTTCTAATTTTGATTGTTTTTCAACTTGTTTGCATGATTCTCCTTCACTAGTATAGCCTATTCCAGCTCTACTTCCAAGCCTTCTTTGATTAATCATAAAACCATCAATATTCTTAGAACTATTCTCAACCATTTTCATTATTTCATTCTGTTGTAATTGAGTCTTTACTTCATTTCTCAGTTTCTCATTTTCTTCTCTGAGTACTCCAATATCTTCAAGTTTTCTAGACAACTCACCATTTACTCAGTTGATTTCCTAGTTTACAGTCATCATCTGATTGGATATTTCAAAGTGATGCTCGGTGAGACTTCATATTTTAGTTTCTTTTGCTTGAAGTTGTTTGGTCATATGTCTTATGTCTTCAACAACTAGTTTCCTTTCTTTCTCATCTTGTCTAGCATTATTCATTACATCAATCATTCTCACCATCTGTGATTCTTGACCGATCTACAGGGCTTTCAATTGTTCTGTTAAGTGAAGATTCTTTTTAGACAAATCAAAGATTGCACTTTCAGAACCATCAAAAATACTTCTTGAACTAGATCAAATGTTGTCAAATAAGTCATCAATCTCCTCTTCATGGTAACTAGTCTCATTTTCTAGAATAGCAAGGTTCTTTCTTTGAACCAATAACTTCTTCAATGCATCCTTATCTTGTTTATACTTCTCAATGAACATCTGCATTTGAATATTTTGATTTGCTATTGTTTTATCCAACTTATACCTCTCCATGGTTCGATCTTTACTCTTTAATGGTTAAATCATCCAATAAGAGATATGAGCTCTGATACCAATTGTTGGAATGGAGAGCTAGGGTACTAAGAGGGAAGGGGTGAATCAGTGCCCTAAAAAACTTTAACTCCCAAAACTTAATCAAAAAATAGTAGTAACCTCAACTATGTACGAGTATCTATTGTATGCATCATTTATTCAATTAACTTGTAAAAGTAAATAGCATGAAATCAACAATAAATCAATCACATAACAAAAGTATTTTGGTAAAGTAGAAACCCTTGTAAGAAGGTAAAAATTGTGGTGGGGATGACACCCACAAATATTTACTACTGCAGATAATAAAGTATGTCAGTTAAGGCTACAAGTTGTGATCACTTCAGGTGATCTTACTCTGTTAGAAGTAACAATTTAGATCAACTAGATCTACCTAGTTATAGGATTTCAACAACACTACTTGAGTGTGCACTCGGTTAAGAGATTTACAAAAAGACTGTTAGGTCTACTCTGTTAAGAGATTTTACCAAACTCTATTACAATGATTAGAAAATAATAGGATGTATCTACAAATTGACAACTCAACCCTGTCTAATACAGATCAATGTAATATGGAATAGATATCACCTTTGTATGTGTAGATCTTATCTCTGAACTGCTCAATAGCCTTTTATGATTCTTCTTAATCTGAATATCTTTGAATTTTGCTCTTCTCTTTCTGATAATTGATATCTTGAAGTAGGCTTCTACTTCAAGATCTCCTTCGCTTGTTCTCTTCCTTGTCAAGCTTACATCAAAATGACATGAAATACAAATATATAGCATACTGCTTTTGCCGCTTAACAAAATTAGGTTACAATATCTCAGGATGAACCCTAAGATCTACGATGTACAAAATTAACCTAGATCACCAATTACATAGAGATCATCATCACAATTAATGATTACATCTACAATAAATGATCCTTGATCTTGCTAAAATGTTTTATGATTCCATTGTAACTGTCTACATAGATAAATGTGTCAAAACTAATTACTATGTCATTTTCTATATGCTTGGTAAAGACTATAAATACTATGCAGTAGTTACACTGGCGCTCGGTGTCGAGTCTGCTCAGTGTTTATTGACACTTGGTATCGGTGTACATTGATGCTTAGTAAAACTACCATGGTGCTTGGTGTGAACTAAAATCTTTTGTTCTCGGTATGGCTTGAGATAACTTGGTGTATAGGCTTATGTAGTTAGCCAACTAGCATGAGTATCTTGAAGTACTTGCTTTTACTGACTATATAGCATAGGTAACCGACTGACTATCTTTGATACTAATGATAATATTTAATGCTCAAATAGAGATAACAACTTCAGAAGAGTATATTTCTTAGTGGGTGCCAATTCCCACAATGGTTTTTCCCAAAGACAGGTTTCCCTATTAAAACCTGTGTTACACATTGTGAATTATTTGTGAGATTGTTTTACTTATTGATATAGTTTATTTACCATAGTTGATAAATAGAGGATTGCATTTCTACTGAGTAGTTACTGAGTTAATCAAAGAATATATTTTAAGGTTTTTGTGATCAGGATTACTGATTCAACCCCCCCCCCCTTCTTTGTAATCCAACATGTATGAGCGTAGGGTAGGTTATCTAGTTGTATAGATGGGAGTGGCTTACAATAAGCATCAGGGCCTAAAAGTGGCTAGCAAGATCACTTACAGTAAGTAGCTTAATAAGTGATAATATGAAACATTAATTGGGGTTTAAAATGAATTAATAATATAAGTGTACCTCACCCATACTTGAGTGCTAGTATAGGCTAAGATGGAGGATGAGGTGATCCTTGTAGCCTAGCAAGGTGTATGTTTTGTTAGAATATGAAAACATTATTAACCAGAAAACTAGTGCAAATAATAGATATCTAAAATGTGAATGCAAATGATACAAAATCAAAATAGAAACATAGAGTTAGTCTCCAAGAGAGTAATGCAAAAGCTAGAAGAAAAATAAAATTAAGAGGATGCAAAATAAATTGATATTAAATACAAGCTAGGTAGCATGCTTATATAGAAAAGGAAGAGGGAGGAGGTGGCAACACCAACCAATGAGGAGCAACCATCTATCAAACTAAAGATAGAAAAGTATCTTCCCAAGATAGATAATGAATTCTCACATGTAGGAAGGTGACACCTCACAACCACTCACCTAATAAGACATGATTTATTAACCTAAGAAAGATTAAATAAAAGTGTAGGAAAAACCTAATAATATAGAGAATACTAAATAACCCACTAGGAAATAAAAACCTACACTAACACCCCCCCATAAGCAAAGCTTAGGTGGATGTAGAAATGGTTCTCAAAAAATCATGCTTGATGAGGTACCCATGTACATAAAATTCCCCTCCAAAGAGAGAAAATCTCCCCCCCAAATAGTGAGAGAAGAGACCCCCCCAAAAGTAGAGAGTCAAGACTTCGAGTGAGAGGAAGAAGCCCCCCATGAAGATGAACCATCCCGCACCCCTAGAAAAGCTTAAAAATAAAGGAACTTGATCTCAGTGAAGGGTTTGGTGAAGATACCAGTAACCTACTTGGAAGTCAGACATTAGCGAAGGTCGATGACATGGCCATGGATGAGCTCCTAGATGTAGTGCATGTGAATCTCTATGTGTTTGGTCCACTGATGATGGACCAGATTCTATGAGATTTTAATGGCACTCTGGTTGTCACAAAATATGACTGATGGTCATCTGATCTAGATACCAAACTCAATGAGAAGATTATGAAGCCAAATGGCCATAGTGGTGGCATTCATAGCCCCTCGATACTCGGCCTCAGTAGAAGATAGAGCAATAGTAGACTGCTTCTTTCTCTACCAACAAAAATGACCTGAACTAAGTGAGAAGCTGTAACTTGAAGTAGACTTGCGATACTAAGAATCACCTGTCCAATATGAATCTTTGTAGCCCCCAAAGTCAAGCTCAATACCCACTGTGTAGTGAATCCCAAAACTATCAGAACCCTCAATGTAGTGAAGGATTGACTTGGATGCTTTCTAGTGCAACTCATGAGGCTCTTGCATAAATTGAGAGAGCATTCCTACAACATATGAAATTTTAGGTCTCGTATGAGTCAAATAAATGAGACTCCCAACAAGCTATTGGTACAAAGTACCATCAACAACTAGAGAATAAAAATGAGCCTCAAGTTTGATTCTAGAAAGAAAGGGAGTCAGAGAAAGCTTACATTCAGCCATATAAAAACCTTGAGAGAAAATATAGAGCATACTTGGACTATGTGATGGCGATCCCAGAAGAAGATTGAAGGATCTCAATCCCAAGAAAGTAATGCAACAAGCCCAAGTCAGTCATCAAAAACCTGTCATGAAGGGTAGTTTTGACAGCCCCAATGGTGGATGAAGAACTCCCTATGATCAGGAAGTCATCAAAAAACATAACCAAAAATAGGAGTGAATCATCCTGCTACAAAATGTAGACATTGGGATCATAATGACACCGAGTTAAACCAACTGATAGAAGGAAAGAGTCAATCTTGGCATACCAGGCCTAAGGAGCTTGTTTGAGGCCATAGTGAGACTTCTAAAGGAGACACACAAGTGAAGAATCCTGAAGGAACCCCTATGGCTACTCCATGTAGATCTCCTCCTAAAGTTCACTGTGAAGAAAAGCACACTTTACATCCATCTGATGTACTTCCCAAAGATTAGTTGTAGCAATAGAAAGAATAAGTTTTATGGATTTCATTTAGGTAACTGGCACAAAAGTCTTAGAGTAATCAATCCCAAGAACTTGGGAGAATCCTTTGGCAACCAAGCAAGCCTTATGCTTGTCAATTGACCCATCTACAGCAATTTTTTTTTGATAGATCCACTTACTTCAAATGCATTTTCTTCCCTTAGGAAGAGGGACACGATCCCAAGTGTGGTTCCTCATCAAGGAAATATACTCCTACATAGTTGTATCCCACTCGAGAATAATAGAAGCCTCATGAAAATACTATGGATCTTAGGCAATAGCAATAAATACATGTGGAGTAGCCTAGAACTATGAACGAGTCTGCCTAGTGTATGATGGATCCCCAACCCAATCACCTGTAGACTATAAGATCTATCTAGCCCAAAGTGGATTGGAAGATGGAGAATCTAGAAGAGAATCATCAACCTCTGAATGATGACTAGGAGAGGAAGGAGGTGTGCCCTCTAAATCACTCTCTGCATCATAAGTGGAGGTAAAAGATGGCTTAGGTGAATCTGACTCATCATAATATATATCATGTATCCCAAGTGACTCCAATGTCAAATTAGAAGGAGTTGGAGAAGTGATAGAAAGTGAGCTCAAAGAGCCCTCCTCAAACTAAATAGTCCTCTCAATGAACAACTCATGTGTAGTAGGGTGGAGCAATCGATAACCCTTCACACCATTAGGATAACCCACAAATATGCAAGGTCTTCTCTACGGATCCAAGGCCTTGCATTTCTCTATAGGAATGTGGGCCCATGCAGGAGAACCAAAAACTCAAAAGTGCTTAACTAATGGTTTCTGACCACTCTAAGCTTCAAAAGGAGTGACTCCCTTCAAGGCTTGGTGAGGAACACGATTCTAGATATAACAAGCATAGTTAGTGGCCTCTGCCCAATACTATGGTGCAAGATATCTTGAGTGAATCATGTAGTTCACCATTTCCTTCAAGGACCTATTCTTTTATTTTGCAAGACCATTCTATTAAGGATTATATAGAACTAAATGTTGCAAATCAATCCCCTCTAAAGTGCAATACCTCTCAAACTAATGGTTGACATACTCACCACCATTCTCAGTGCGCAAAACATTGATGGCTTTCCCAGATTGCTTCTCTACAAAAATTTTGAAGTCCTGAAAATGATCAAATACCTCTGACTTTTGTTTGAGAAAGTACACCCAAGTATATCAAGAAAAGTCATCAATGAATGTGAGGACATATCAAGTCTTGCTAAAAGAAGGATGTTGAAATGGACCATCTAAATCACTATAAACTAACTCTAGTATCTTTGAAGCTCTCCATGCCTTACCTTTGTCAAATTTTTCCTTAGGATGCTTACCAAGAATGCAACCTTGGAAAACACCACCTAAAAACTGAACTGAAGGAAACCCTCTGACCATGCTTTATTTGTTGAGCTGCTGCAAGTAGCAGAAGTTTAGATGGCCAAACTTCTCATGCCATAATCTACTCACATCATTAGAATGAGTGAGAAAAATAGTTGAAGGAGGATCAGGAACAAAGTGAGAGAACAAATAGATCATGATTGATGATCTTCTCTCCCAACTGCAACTTTAGAATCACCATGTATTTCACAAATTTCAACTAAATCAGGAGTGAACTCAACCCACTTGCCTAAACTTGTGTGAGTGATTTGGTATATTGATAAGAGATTAGTTGATAATGAGGGAACACAAAGAACATCATGGAATGTGCCATCCCCAACATCAATAGATCCTCTCCCACACACCTCAATAGGAGTGTCATCACCCATAAAAATAGAAGGCATAGAACTGTTGGAAATATAAATGGGAAGGTAATACTGAGAGGGGGGGGTGAATCAGATATCACCTAATTTAACCTTTTCTACTAATAAAACTTTATGCATGACATAAACAAAACTTGAGCATTCTAAGTAACTTAACATGTTAAGCAGCATACATGAAATCACTCATAACATAATAATTTTGGTAACCCAGAAACCCTTGAAAGGTAAAACTGGGGTGGGGATGACACCCACAAATATTCACTACTAAAGTAATAAGTTTTGCCTATTAAGGCTTACAAAATGTGATCAATTCATGATCTACCCTATGAAAGGTCTACTCTGTTAAAAGCTAAAAGACTTATACAGTCTACCTTGCTAAAGGATTTAAAACTTACAACAAAGTAAGCACTTGGTAAAGAGATTACATAAAGTCTATTAAGACTACTCAGTTAAGAGATTTACCCCGATACACTGATTAAAATGTCTCAGTACCTAATCTTTTAGTTTGCACTTATATGTAGATTACAGATCTCCTCTTTATTGTATGTTAGTGATCTCTTCTATCTGATCTTTCTCAATTCTATCCTTTCACTACTTAGCTCGGTCATTGAACTCTATCTTTGTAAGCTTTTCTTTACTGAATCATACCATTATACTTACACCCTTCACATTCGCTATCCCTTGCTACTCCATTTTAGGGTTTAGATCTTGACCTTATATAGTACAAAACATCTTAACGATTCAAGATCTACAGTCTAGATTTGTTCCTATTGTTGCTTAAGCTATACAATTTTCTGATTGGCTCTAGGTATTACATAGGGATCAATGATTACAAGATGAATGCGTAATTACCTCTGTAATTCCCTCAACAAACAAAATACAAAACACCACTATCACCAAAAAATGGTTTACCTTGATCATTGTGCCATTCCAAACTTGTATGTCATTCTTGGCTAACTCGACAAACATTATTCCTGGTACTCGGTATTCACTGTACTCGGCATCTGTTAAACTCTTGGTCACTTGGTAATCATTGCATATGTAACTTGGCAAAAACTATACTCGGCATAATACAAACATGTAGTGACCATGACTTTACTCTGCAGTACTACTGCTCGATAAGTATACAATACATAACTCAGCCTTTACAAAATGACTCGATTGTAGTGATGACCAACCATCATTACCTAGATATATATGACTAAGTGTGAATCACTAATGGTCAACAAAACTATAGAGATCTACAAGAACATGGCTCCAAAGATACCATTTCTTCCTTAGATGAAGCCATGTGGTGCGAAGTACCCGAATCAAGAACCCAAGTGGATGGTGAAGAAGCAACTGTAACAAGGGCCTTTCCCTTTCCTTTCCCCTTGCTATTTTCTTTTGCCTTGTTAGACCCCTCATTAGAACTCTATTTGATAGACTCAAGAACACTCATATTATTATTCTCAAGAATGTGTGTCAAGTGATCAATTTGTTTCTTTAGACATTTATGATCATCATGACTAGGTCTTTTACAATAGGCGCATTGGACCTTCTCTTTATTAGGCTTATTGTCCTTGGAAGATTGGGTCTCATTAGTTTCTTTTGAAACAACTGGTATATGATCCTTATTCTCCTTGCTATTCTTTTGTTTATTATCCTTACTATTGTTGTTACTACTTTGTCTGTTTTGTTCTTTTGTGCCTTGGTTGGTAGCCAAAGCATGTGACTTAGAGGACTTAAGAGTGCCCATCTAGATTAGCTTGTCCTATTCCCAAGTGAGATTTACAACAAAATCATCTAAAGATGGCATGGTGAATTAAGTACCAAGTGCACCCTTAGTAGCATAGAAGGTAGAAACAAACATAGAATATTCTTAACTTCGTTTAGAGAGAATACTAAGAATCAATTATTCATCTTTATTTTCAATTTTACTTTTTTTAAACTGCAGCCTTAATGATTTCAATTTAGTGAAGAAATCCTTGATTGTGTTGAAATTTTCTAGACTTAAACTAATTAGTTCATTCTCCAACACCCCTCATTGAATCTTGTGTGCCAAATAGTGTTTCCAGCTTTGTCCAGATTTCATTTGGTGTATTCAAAGACTCAATGTAAAAGATAAAATTAGAAGAAATAGACAAACACAATGTTCCATATGCCTCATCACATTTGTTAAACCACTTAAGCTTATCTTCATCTTTAGCAGGTTCAATTTCAAGTCCCATAGTTATCCTATTTAATCCAACTTTCTTTAAGTAAATTTTCATGTGTGATTTCCACTCAAAGTAATTGTATGGAGTTAGGATGGGCACATTTGTTTGATCCATGATGAAGAAATGCTGAAAAGAAAAGAACCCAACCAAGACAACCCCCCCCCTTTCACTCAATTTAAAGAATCCCCCCAAGAAAATATGATTTGGCACTTTATATTAGTGCGTTTACAACTACCACTAGCAAGAAGTACTAAGTGCTCTTGATTTCAATCTATTACAAAACCCTCATAAAGATCATATGCTGAAAATAAAATTTTGGCACAATACTCTAAAAAATAAATAGCACCACTGCGATCTACTCAAAAAATATGCACTTTCAAAAAAAGAATCACCTCGATATGACGTCGTATAAGAAAGTTATGATCCTCTGAAGTTCCCCAAATGAGAACTATGCAATGTCATGATTGAGAATTTGTAGTTTCTGAAAAATCTCTGCATCAAAATCAAAAAATGGCTGCACTAGTGCATAGAGCACAAAACAGTGGCCAAAATATATTAAAAAAAATTGTGAGAAACAAAGTTCATATGAGCAAGAACGGAGCATTTGAAACCTGCTTTAAAATCTGTAGCTGCCAACTAAGAGGGGTACTGTTGTAGCTTTCTGAGATTGATTTTGAAAAATATACAAACTACATGCAAAATCTAAAAGATACCTAGATGGTTTTTTTGTGCTACAAATAATACCCAGAAGGTGTTTTTCTTGATAATGTAGAAAAGATGTTGAACCAGTGCAAACAAGACACCTTTAGCTATAAAAAATGACCCCAGCAACCAAAAAATGATATGCAAAGGTTGAATCTATTACCTAAGACAAGATATGGCTTGCTGGAACCTGCAATATTGATTGAAAATACCAAATATGCAAGATGGTTGTTAGATTTGAGCTTTAAACCCCGGTTCCGCAGTTGTGTATAACGATCTCTAATTTCGGTGAAATAAAAGCCAAATATGACTTCCTCAATCCTCCTGGATGTGTTGGAACAACTACAAATATTGCCAGTATAACCAAAAATGTTGCAATCACCCAGATTTCATAAAAACAAATGCAAACCCCAGAGATTTAAAAAGTTTTCATCAAACTTTTATGATTCTCAAGATCATCCAAAGATGTGAGAGAAGAGCAAAATGGGTTTTTTGAAAACTGTAATAAGATTTATTAGCCACACCCCTCCCCCCTCCCCCTGAATTTCTCAAATATAGAAACTAAAATCTACTCTTGCACATAAGACAGCTCTGATACCATGTTAGAATATGAAAATATTATTAACCCGGAAAACTACTACAAAGAATAGATATCTAAACTATGAATGCAAATGATACCGAATCAAAATAGCAACACAAAGTTATTCTCCAAGAGAGTAATGCAAATGCTAGAAGAAAAATAGCAGTAAGAGGATGCAAAAGAAATCGATATGAAATACAAGTTAGGTAGCATGCTTATATAGACAAGGAAGAGGGAGGAGGTGACAACACCAACCAATGAGGAGCAACCATCTATCGAACTAAAAATAGCGAAGTATCTTCCCAAGATAGATAATGAATACTCACATGTAGGAAGGTGACACCTCGCAACCACTCACCTAATAAGACATGCTTTATTAACCTAAGCAAGATTAAATGAAAGTGTAGGAAAAACCTAATAATATAGGGAATAATCAATAACCCACTAGGAAATTAAAACCTACACTAACATGTTTGGCATAGTTAATAGCCTTGTTTGTATGAGAGGTTATTGGTACCATATATAGACACTTGAGTGTAAGGATATAGAGAGGCTCCTAGGACAAAACTTTGAGGTTAGACACATGTGATGACACTTCCCTATATGCATCTTAGATTTATTACATGTGTTGGTTGCCTCTAGGTTAGTATGTTTCCTCTTTCATTGAGTTATACCTTTTGAGATAGAGAGATTTTAAGATTACTTTCCTAGTTCTACCTTAAAAATGATTTTGGTATTGTTATCCAAGTGGGGTATAATGTTATCTCCTCAGCATGGTGGGATTGGAACCACAGGTTTCCATGAGGTTAGTGATAGTGATTCTTTTACCATTTCAGACTCTAATGTTCTTGTACTAGTGCTAGATGATCCTTGTAGAAATTATTTCTTATTCTTTCATCCTTCGAGATTTATTCTTATTCTTCTTTTATTGTACATGTACTTTGTTGTATAATCTACAAAACTAGAAATAATTTAATCTCTCCAAACATATACATCTCAAATTCCTTTCTCATTTCATCAGCAAAAGATTTGCAAATCTGATCTTGTCCACCAAAGATTATATCATCAACAAATATTGAAGCAATCAAAATGGTATCATCAGAATTTCCTTTCATGTACATGTTACTATTTTCACTAGATCTTACAAAGCCAACACTTATAAGATAAGCATGTAATCTTTCATACCATGCCCTCAATGCTTGCTTCAATCCATATAAAGATTTGTGCAGTCTACACACCATGTCTCTCTACTTCGGATCAACAAACCCTTCAGTTTGTTCTATGTAGACCTCCTCCTCAAGTATTCCATTTAGAAATGTTGATTTCACATCAATTTGATATACCTTAAATCCCTTATGTGCAGCATAGGCAAGCAATATTTGAAATCATTCCAATCTAGCAACAGGTGCAAAGGTTTCACCATAATCAATACCTTCTTCTTGTGCATGTCCCTTGCAAACAAGTCTTTCCTTATTCCTTGTAACTTCTCCATTCTCATTCAGCTTATTTTTTAAAATCCACTTAGTACCAATAACATTTTTATCTTTTGGTCTAGGCACTAAGTTCCATGTCTTATTCTTTTCAATTTTTTCAATCTCCTCGTTCATAGCATTTATCCATTCCTCATTTTCAAGTGCATCCCTAACATTATTCAGTTCAAACTCACAAACTAAGCATGTGTTTGTCTCAACTTAATTCTTGTCATCATGCCATCTTGCTTATCTCCAATTATTTGGTTCTCAAGATGATGTCTTCTAAAAAATATTGCTAGCACTTATTCTCTCCTCTATTGATCATCCTGTCCAGGTATAGTTTCTTGCTCGATAGCTTCTTCCTGATTCTTGGTGTCCATTTGTTCATGCTCGGTTTCATTTTCATAATGCTCAGTAGACTTAGCCTATGGCTTTGATAGATTCTCTAGATCTTCAACATAAGTGAACCTACCATAGTCTTTTGGCTCCTTCATGCTTTCTACATCATTCTTATCAGCAAACTCATCATACATCTTTACCTTCTTGCTTTCAAATGCCACTCGGTGACCTGAGTTATTAAGTTGTGCCACACTTAGCAAATTGTAATCAAGTTATTCTACCTAATAAGAATTGCCACATATGATTCTATCATTTATCAATAAAGATCATTTTCCTTTAACCATACATGGTGTATCATTACCCATTTTTACTGATCCTCCATTATAATGCTCAAGTTGATCAAACTTATCTTCATCACCAGTCATGTGATGTGTACAGCCACTATCAATAATCCAAGTATCATTTTTACTAACTTTAGAAATGATTATTGTTTCTACATACCTTTCCTTCTCTTCAGAATCATCTTTCATTGCAACAAACACTACCTTAATGTCATCGTCAATGTCGGTGTCGGTGTCGGTGTCCTCATCTCCAACCAAATAACATGCCTTTTTTTCCTTATATTTGTGTTCTTATTTATCTCTATTTTAGTGTCGATAACCTCTGTTGTTTCTTCTCCCATATCTTTCATCACTAAATAGGTCTTTGTCTTTTTCTTCCTCTTATTTGTTTGGACATCTAGCAGCAATATGGCCAACTTCTTTGCAATTAAAACAAGCTAAAGGTAACTTTCCCTTATATCTACCTTTACCTTTAGGCAATCTTTGGGCCATAAGAGCTTCAAGTTCATCAAGCTCATCACCAGTATTACTATCATTTCCATTCCTTATATTATGATTACTACTAGATTTACCGATCTTCAGAGAAGACATAAAAGCATACTCAACACTCGATACCAAACTATTATCAAAATTGTTCTTCTCCAGAGTTGTTAACTTACCAATCAAACTATCAAGAGTAAGAGTGCTACCAGGTGTAGACTTCATTTCATGAATAGCATATATTCTGATTGCATAAGAAGGCAACAGGGTTCTTAGTATCTTACTTACCACTATATCTTCTTCAATGACACAACCAACTCCTCAGATAGCATTGACTACCTCTTTGATTTGATTTGTGTACTATACTATGTTTTCTCCTTCATTTTCATATCATCAAATCTACCTCTTAAGCTTTTAGCTCTGTCTCTCATCACATTTTCATTACCACCATAGACTAGAGCAATTTTATCCCACATTTCCTTCGCATTAGTGCAAGCCTTGACATCCTCAAATTCTGCATTAGATAGAGCAGCAACAATCTCTATCATGGTAATATTATGTTCATGTCAATCTCTCAACTAATCAAGAGTTAAAGGTCCAGTCAGTCATTGTAAGTAGCCAGTGTCAACTAAATGTATTGCACATTCTCCAATACTACATATGTGAGGTCTCCTCTGACTTTTCCATGTAGTAAAATTGTCCTTGTTTAGCTTTGACACTTCCCTCTTATACATCTTGTAATATTTTTGGTGAAGTCTTTAAAACTTTGTTCCAAGCAACCAATATGCTCTAATACTAATTGTTAGAATAACTAAGAGGGAGGGGGTGAATCAATTAGACCAGTTATCCTATAGTCCCAAATACAAAGATGTACCTTATAAAACAATTCCAATAAATTATGCAGCTCGGTAACATAAAATATCAATCTGATTGTTCACTTTACCGATTACCATTTAAATAGCTAACTATGATTACCAACCAAATCAAGTATGCAGTATGTAAAGTATGATAAAAAAAACAATCATCACAAATAACACATAACACAATGATTTAATGTGGAAACCCTGTTAAGGGAAAAACCACCTGGGACCAGTAACCCAAAATAATTCACTCTTCTCAAGTGAGCTCGGTGAAGAGCCAACCCTATTAAAGGTTACAAACACACTGTTAGGTGTGACCTTGTTAGAGGATTTAACACTAACAGTTAACTTTTCACCAACATTCACGATGGGGTCAACAATATAACAATGTACATTCTCTGAATGACATAGGGCAGAATGTAAGACTGTTAAGTCCACTTGGTTAAGAGATTTTATGAATCAATGGTTAAACTGATACAGTATGATCTTATTCAAATACAACTCTATTACAAATATTTAGATCTATGCTAAGCCCATATATATCCTCTGATCAATAATCTAATTCACTTCTTAAATATTCATCAACTTACTTTCCCTCGGTAAATAGTTCTCCGATGCTCGGTTAACTTTCCTGTTGGGACATCTAGCAGTAATATGGCCAACTTCTTTACAATTAAAACAAGCTAAAGGTAACTTTCCCTTACATCTACCTTTATCTTTAGGCAATCTCTGGTCCATAAGAGCTTCAAGTTCATCAAGCTCATCATCAGTATAACTATCATTTCCATTCCTTATATTATGATTATTGCTATATTTACTGATCTTCAGAGAAGACATAAAAGTAGACTCAACACTTTGTACCACTCTATTATCAAAATTGTTCAGCTCAAAAGTTGTTAACTTACCAATCAGACTATCAAGAGTAAGAGTGCTACCAAGTGCAAACCTCATTTCATGAATTGAAGATATTCTAATTATATAAGTAGGCAATAGGGTTCTTAGTATCTTACTTACCACTGTATCTTCTTCAATGACACACCCATCTCCTTGGATAGCATTGACTACCTCTTTGATTCAGTTTGTGTACTATACTATGTTTTCTCCTTCCTTCATTTTCATATCATCAAATCTAACTCTTAAGCTTTCAGCTCTAGCTCTCATCACATTTGCCTCACCACCATAAACTAGAGCAATTTTATCCCAGATTTCCTTTGTAGTAGTGCAAGCCTTGACATCCTAAAATTCTGCATCAGATAGAGCAACAATAATCTTTATCATGGTAATATTATGTTCATGTCGATCTCTCAACTGATCAAGAGTCAGAGGTCCAGTCAATGGTTGTAAGTAGCCATTGTCAAGTAAATGAATTGTAGATTCTCCAATACTAGATATGTGAAGTCTCATCTAGCTTTGCCATGTAGTAAAATTGTCCTTGTTTAGCTTCAGCACTTCCCTCTTATATATCTTGTAATCTTTCTGTTGAAGTCCTTAAAACTTTGTTCCAAGGAACCAATATGCTCTGATACCAATTGTTAGAGTAATTGAGAGGGGGGGTGAATTAGTTAGATCAATTATCCTACAGTCCCAAATACAAAGATGTACCTTATAAAATAATTCCAATAAATTATGTAGCTCGATAACATAAAATATCAATCTGATAGTTCACTTTACCGATTACCAATTAAATAGAAAACTATGATTACTGACCAAATCAAGTATGTAGTATGTAAAGTATGATAATAAAAAAATCATCACAAATAACACATAACACAATGATTTAACATGGAAACCTTGTTAAGAGAAAAACCACATTGGACCAGTAACCCAAAATAATTCACTCTTCTCAAGTGAGCTCAGTGAAGAGCCAACCCTGTTAAAGGTTACAAACACATTGTTAGGTGTGACCATGTTAGAGGATTTAACACTAATAGTTAACTTTTGACCAACATTCACTATGGGGTCACTAAGATAATAATGTACATTCTCTGAATGACATAGGGAAGAATGTAACACTATTAAGTCTGCTTAGTTAAGAGATTTTTTGAATCAATGGTTAAACCTATACAGTATGATCTATTTAAAATACAACTCTATTGTAGATATTCAAATCTATGCTAAGCCCATATAAATCCTCTGAGCAATAATCTAATTCACTTCTTCGATATTCATCAACTTACTTTCCCTCGGTAAATAGTTCTCTAACACTTGGTTAACTCTGTAGTTGGGTTCTTTCAATAACCAGTCTAATCAAGCATGCATGAATAGTCTTCACGCAAATTCTCTGCAGTCTTCTTCCTCTAGGATTCATTCAACAATGAAACTTGTGTGTCTTAAATAGACAAGTAAACCATTTTCATTTCAACCATTAGATTTTGTTGCTTAATCTCCTTCATCCATTTTGCTTCTTAAACCTTCCTCGGCATATGTCTCATTAACACGTTTCAATCTCATCCTTTAGATCTTCTTCAAATTTTGTCAGCCATAGATCTCATAACAAACTTCATCTTTAATCTCAAAATCATAACAATTTCTAGCTCATCAAATTCAGTTGGTTGTTCTTAGCATTTAATGTTTTCATCCACATTCGGTTAACACAGAACATGCGTCGGTGATAACTAGTCAAGCTAGCTCAATTAATACTATCAATTAGTATACACTACAATGGCTCAGTGTATAAAGAAATCTTCAATTACCAACCACACTATCTTGTTCAATTTCACTTCCTTCTTCATAATAGATTAATGCAACATAATCAACTCAACAATATGAAGTCGTAGACTCATCAATAAGATACCTAATGTATTCCTTATCCTCATATGTCATATCCATCTTTTTCTCATGTAGATATCTCAGTTCTTCATATTTTCTTACTCCCATAGATGTTCAGATGTTTGTAACTAACATGATAAGTACTGTCAAGACTAGTTGACATCAATGATAACATATTGACTGATTTAATCATCTTACATATCATTTCAGTGCTTGTTGATCTCTAATCCCTATTTCTATAGTTCATTCAGGTATTCAATTAGTTGTAGTTCATCAATCTCTCCCTTTGGCATTGATGGCAACAAAAGCAATATGAAAATATGTCATGCACATACCAAACATGTATTCTACAACTATGTAAGAAAATGTTGTAGCTCAATAAGCATTTGATATGTTTAATCACTAAAAAACATAACTGCATTACAAGTGTAGACTCTCCCTGCAGATTTGATCTTTTCATATTTCTGATTCCTTTTGTCCCCAGCAACAAATATTCAAGTCTCTCCATTTTTGTGTGTTCTTAGTAACTGATTTCTTTTCATATCCATTCTATCCCTTTGACAAAAATGCCAAATAACACATACAAACAGCTCTACAAAAACCAAATATTCTCTATTTCTTAGTTCATATCATGTACCTTCAGTGTACAGATAAACAAATTTTTGTTCCATCTTCTACAATCTCTCACAACCTTAGAAAATCCAAAGTGTGAGCTATGTGCATCAATATGAATGATCTTCTAATAAGTGTAGGTTGATGCAACTTCTTGATCACCTCAATGACTGATAGACAGGTGACAAACCCCAAGTCTAGTTCTCAAATATTCAAATGTATCCTTTGGTAATGGTTTAGTAAAGGTGTCAGCAAGTTGTTCCTTAGATGTTGCAAATTCTAGTTGTACTTGCTTCTCCTGAACTTGTTCCCTCAAGTAGTGATACTTGATAGAGATATGCTTTGTCTTTGAATGCATCACAGGATTCTTTGAAATGTTTATAGCACTGGTGTTGTGACAATATATAATCACTGGGTCAATGATTGCCTCATTCAATCCTTCCAACACTTTTCTAATCCAGGCTATATTTGAATAATTTGTAGTAGTAGAAACATACTCTGCTTCAGCAGTGGACTAAGAGATGCATGCTTATTTCTTGCTAATCCAAGTCACAAGCCTTTCTCCTAAAAAGAATGCTCCACTAGTTGTGCTCTTTCGGTCATCTATGTTTCCAGCCCAATTTGCATTCGTGTAAACTTTAAGTTAAAATTTCCCCTCCAATGTGTACCATAACCCATAATCCTTTTTTTTCTTTAGGTATCTCAAGATTCTCTTTACAGTAACCATATGTGAATCTTTAGGATTCACAAAAAATATTGCTACAATCCCCACTGCATGTGCTATATCAAGCCTACATTGTACTACATACATCAGTTTACCAATCATAGATCGGTACAAAGTTAGATTTACTTTGCTAGATTCATCATCTTTTTTTAATTTGTAGCTAGTCACCATCGATGTTCCTATAGGTTTAGCATCTTCCATGCCAAAAAAATTTAGTACTTCTTTAATGTATTTTGATTGTGTGATGAAAATCCTAGTTTTCAATTGTATAATCTCCAAACCTAGAAAGAATTTAATCTCTCCAAACATAGACATCTCAAATTCCTTTCTCATTTCATTAGAAAAAGATTTGCAAATCTGATCTTGTCCGCCAAAGATTATATCATCAAAAAATATTGGAGAAATCAAAATGTTATCATAAGAATCTCCTTTCATGTACATGTTATTATTTTCACTAGTTCTTAAAAATCCAATACTTATAAGATAAGCATGTAATCTTTCATACCATGCCCTCAGTGCTTGCTTCGATCCATATAAATCTTTGTGTAGTCTACATACCATGTCTCTCTACTCAAGATCAACAAACCCTTCAGGTTGTTCTATGTAGACATCCTACTCAAGTATTCCATTTAGAAATATTGATTTCACATCCACTTGATATACCTTAAATCCCTCATGTGCAGCATAGGCAAGCAATATTTGAACTCCTTCCAATCTAGCAATAGGTGCAAAGGTTTCACCATAATCAATACCTTCTTCTTGTGCATATCACTTGCAAACAAGTCTTGCCTTATTCCTTGTAACTTGTCCATTATCATTCAGCTTATTTTTTAAAATCCACTTAGTACCAATAACATTTTTATCTTTCAGTCTAGGCACTAAGTTCCATGTCTTATTCTTTTCAATTTGTTCAATATCCTCATTCATAGCATTTATCCATTCCTCATTTTCAAGTTCATCCCTAACATTCTTCGATTCAAACTCACAAACTAAGCATGTATTTTGTCTCAACTTACTTCTTGTCATCATGCCAGCTTGCTTATCTCCAATGATTTGGTTCTCAGGATGATTTCTTCTAACAAATCTTGCTAGCACGTGTTCTCTCCTCTATTGATCATTCTGTTTAGGTATAGTTTCTTGCTCGGTAGCTTCTTCCTGATTCTCGATGTCCATTTGTTGATGCTCAATTTCATTTTCCTAATTCTCGGTAGACTCAGCTTGTGGCTTTGGTAGATACTCTAGATATTCAACATAATTGTACCTACCATAGTCTTTCAGCTCCTTCATGCTTTCTACATCATTCTTATCAGCAAACTCATCATAGATCTTTACCTTCTTGCTTTCAAATGCCACTCAGTGACCTGAGTTATTAAGTTGTACCACACTTAGCAAATTATAATTCAATCCTTTTACCCAATAAGCATTGTCACATCTGATTCTATCATTTATCAATAAAGATCCTTTTCCTTTAATTGTACATGGTGTATCATTACCCATTTTTACTGATCCTCCATTATAATGCTCAAGATGATACAACTTATCTTCATCACCAGTCATGTGATGTGTACAACCACTATCAATAATCCAAGTATCATTTTTACTAACTTTAGAAATGAGTGTTGTTTCTACATACCTTTCCTCCTCTTTAGGATCATCTTTCATTACAACAAACACTACCTCAATGTCATCATCAATATCAGTGTCAGTGTCCTCATCTCCAACCAAATAACATGCCTTTTTTCCCTTATCTTTTTTATCTCAGTTACCTCTGTTGTAGTGTTGGTAACCTCTATTGTTTCTTCTCTAATAGCTTTCATCACCAGATCATTCTTTGTCATTTTCTTCCTCTTTCATGTCGGGACATGTAGCAGCAATATGGCCAACTTCTTTAAAATTAAAACAAGCTAAAGGTAACTTTCCCTTATATCTACCTTTACCTTTAGGAAATCTCTAGGCCATAAGAGCTTCAAGTAAATCAAGCTCATCATCGATATTACTATCATTTACATTCCTTATATTATGATTACTGCTAGATTTATCGATCTTTAGAGAAGACATAAAAGCAGACTCAACACTTGGTACCACTCTATTATCAAAATTGTTCAGCTTAAAAGTTATTAACTTACCAATCAAACTATCAAGAGTAAGAGTGCTACCAGGTGCAGACCTCATTTCATGAATAGAAGATATTTTGATTGCATAAGTAGGCAACAAGGTTCTTAGTATCTTACTTACCATTGTATCTTCTTCAATGACATCACCATCTCCTCAAATAGCATTAACTATCTTTTTAATTTGGTTTGTGTACTGTACTATGTTTTCTCCTTCCTTAATTTTCATATCATCAAATCTACCTCTTAAGCTTTCAGATCTGGCTCTCATAAAATTTGCATCACCACCATAGACTAGAGAAATTTTATCCCACATTTCCTTTGTATTAGTGAAAGCCTTGACATCCTCAAATTATGCATCAGATAGAGCAACAACAATCTCTATCATGGTAATATTATGTTCATGTCGATCTCTCAACTAATCAAGATTCAAAGGTCTATTTGGTGGTTGTAAGTAGCCATTGTCAAGTAAATGTATTTTAGATTCTCCAATACCAGATATGTGAAGTCTCATCTAGCTTTTCCATGTAGTAAAATTGTCCTTGTTTAGCTTTGGCACTTCCCTCATATATGTCTTGTAATCTTTTTGCTAAAGTCCTTAAAACTTTGTTCCAAGAAACCAATATGCTCTGATACCAATTTTTAGAATAACTGAGGGGGGGGTGAATCAATTAGATCCGTAATCCTATAGTCCTAAATAGAAATATGTACCTTATAAAATAATTCCAACAAATTATACAGCTTGGTAACATAAAATATCAATCTGACTATTCACTTTACTGATTACCAGTTAAATAGCTAACTATGATTATTGACCAAATCAAGTATGCAATATGTAAGTGTGATAACAAAACAATCATCACAAATAACACATATCACAATGATTTAATGTGGAAACCATGTTAAGGGAAAAACCACCTAGGACCAGTAACCCAAAATAATTCACTCTTCTCAAGTGAGCTCGATGATGAGCCAACCCTATTAAAGGTTACAAACACACTATTAGGTGTGACCTTGTTAGAGGATTTAACACTAACAGTTAACTTTTGACCAGCATTGACTATGGGGTCAACAAGATAACAATGTACATTTTTTGAATGACATAGTGCAGAATGTAAGATTGTTAAGTCCACTCGGTTAAGAGATTTTTTTAATCAATGGTTAAAGTGATACAGTATGATCTATTTCAAATACAACTCTATTGCAGATATTCAGATCGATGCTAAGCCCCTATAAATGAATGATCTTCTGATAAGTGTAGGTTGATGCAACCTCCTGATCACCTTAGTGACCGATAGACAGGGGACGGATCCCAAGTCTAGTTCTCAAATATTCAAATGTGTCCTTTAGTAATGCTTTAGTAAAGATGTGAGCAAGTTGTTCCTTAGATGTTTCCAATTCTAGTTGTACTTGCTTCTCCTGAACTTGTTCCCTCAAGTAGTGATACTTGATAGATATATGCTTTGTCTTTGAATACATCACATGATTCTTTGAAATGTTTATAGCACTGGTGTTGTCACAATATATAATCACTGGGTTAGTGATTACCTCATTCAATCCTTCTGATGCTTGTCTGATCTAGACTATATTTGAACAATTTGTAGCAGCGGCAACATACTCTACTTTAGTAGTGGACTAAGAGATGCATGCTTGTTTCTTGCTAATCCAAGTCACAAGCCTTTCCCCTAAAAAGAATGCTCCACTAGTTGTGCTCTTCCGGTCATCTATGTTTCCAGCCCAATATGCATCGGTGTAGACTTTAAGTTCAAATTTCCCCTCTAATGTGTAGCATAACCCATAATCCTCTATTTTCTTCAGGTATCTCAAGATTCTCTTTACAGCAACCATATGTGAATCATTAGGATTGGCAGAAAATATTTCCACAATCCCCATTGCATGTGCTATATCAAGCCTACATTGTACTACATACATCAATTTACCAATCATAGATCGGTACAGAGTCTGATTTACTTTGGTAGATTCATCATCTTTTGTTAATTTGCAGCCAGTCACCATCGGTGTTCCCATAGGTTTAGCATCTTCCATGCCAAAAAATTCCAGTACTTCTTTAATGTATTTTGATTGTGTGATGAAAATCCCATTTTTCTATTGTATAATATGCAAACCTAGAAAAAATTTAATCTCTCCAAACATAGACAACTCAAATTCCATTCTCATTTCATTAGTAAAAGATTTACAAATTTCATCTTGTCCACCAAAGATTATATCATCAACAAATATTGCAACAATCAAAATGTTATCATCAGAATCTCCTTTCATGTACATGTTACTATTTTCACTAGTTCTTACAAAGCCAATACGTATAAGATAAGCATGTAATCTTTCATACCATGCCCTCGATGCTTGCTTCAATCCATATAAATCTTTGTGTAGTCTACATACCATGTCTCTCTGCTTCAAATCAACAAACCCTTTAGGTTGTTCTATGTAGACCTCATACTCAAGTATTCCATTTAGAAATGTTGATTTCACATCAAATTGATATACCTTAAATCCCTTCTATGCAGCATAGGCAAGCAATATTGGAACTCCTTCCAATCTAGCAATAGGTGCAAAGGTTTCACCATAATCAATACCTTCTTCCTGTGCATATCCCTTGAAAACAAATCTTTCCTTATACCTTGTAACTTATCCATTCTCATTCAGCTTATTTCTAAAAATCCACTTAGTACCAATAACATTTTTATCATTTGGTCTAGGCACTAATTTCCATGTCTTATTATTTTCAATTTGTTCAATCTCCTCATTCATAGCATTTATTCATTCCTCATTTTCAAGTGCATCCCTACCATTCTTCAGTTCAAACTCACAAACTAAGCATGTGTTTTGTCCCAACTTACTTCTTGTCATCATGTCAGCTTGCTTATCTCTAATGATTTGGTTCTCAGGATGATGTCTTCTAACAAATCTTGCTAGCACTTGTTCTCTACTTTGCTGATCATTCTGTTTAGGTTCAATTTCTTGCTCGGTAGCTTCTTCCTGATTCTCGGTGTCCATTTGTTGATGCTCGGTTTCATTTTCCTGATACTCAGTAGACTCAGCCTGCGGCTTCAGTATATACTCTAGATCTTCAACATAAGTGAACCTAACATAGTCTTTCAGCTCCTTCATGCTTTCTACATCATTCTTATTAGCAAACTCATCATACATCTTTATTTTCTTTTTTTCAAATTCCACTCGGTGACTTGAGTTATTAAATTGTGCCACACTTAGCAAATTGTAATTTAGTCCTTTTATCTAATAAGCATTGTCACATCTTATTCTATCATTTATCAATAAAGATCCTTTTCCTTTAACCATACATGGTGTATCATTACCCATTTTTACTGATCCTCCATTATAATGCTCAAGATGATCAAACTTATCTTCATCACCAGTCATGTGATGTGTACAACCACTATATATAATCCAAGTATCATTTTTACTAACTTTATAAATTAGTGTTGTTTCTACATACCTTTCCTCCTCTTTAGAATTATCTTTCATTGCAACAAACGCTACCTCAATGTCATTGTTAGTGTTGGTGTCGGGGTTGGTGTCCTCATCTCCAACCAAATAACATGCCTTTTTTCCCTTAACTTTGTGATCTCGGTTATCTCTTTTGTAGTGTCGATAACCTATATTGTTTTGTCTCCCATCGCTTTCATCACTAGATCAGTCTTTGTCTTTTTCTTCCTCTTTCCTGTTGGGACATCTATCAGCAATATGGCCAACTTCTTTACAATTAAAACAAGCTAAAGGTAACTTTCCCTTATATCTACCTTTACCTTTAGGAAATCTTTGAGCCATAAGAGCTTCAAGTTCATCAAGGTCATCATCAGTATTACTATCATTTCCATTCCTTATATAAAGATTACTGCTAGATTTACCGATCTTCAGAGAAGACATAAAAGAAGACTCAACACTTAGTACCACACTATTATCAAAATTGTTTAGCTCAAAATTTGTTAACTTACCAATCAGACTATCAAAAGTAAGAGTTCTACCAAGTGCAAACCTCATTTCATGAATAGCAGATATTTTGATGGCATAAGTAGGAAACAGGGTTCTTAGTATCTTACTTACCACTATATCTTCTTCAATGACACCACCAGCTCCTCAAATAGCATTGACTACCTCTTTGATTTGGTCTGTGTATTGTACTATGTTTTCTCCTTCCTTCATTTTCATATCATTAAATCTACCTCTTAAGCTTTCAGATCTGGCTCTCATCACATTTGCATCACCACCATAGACTAGAGCAAGTTTATCCCACATTTCCTTTGCAGTAGTGCAAGCCTTGATGTCCTCAAATTTTGCATCAAATAGAGCAACAACAATCTCTATCAAGGTAATATTATGTTCATGTCAATCTCTCAATTGATCAAGAGTCAAAGGTCCATTCGATGATTGTAAGTAGCAATTGTCAAGTTAATGTATTGCAAATTCTCCAATACCAGATATGTGAAGTCTCATCTGGCTTTGCCATGTAGTAAACTTATCCTTTTTTAGCTTCAACACTTCCCTCTTATACATCTTGTAATCTTTCTATTGAAGTCCTTAAAATTTTCTTCCAAGCAACCAATATGCTCTAATACCAATTGTTAGAATAACTGAGAGGGGGGTTGAATCAGTTAGATCAGTTATCCTATAGTTCCAAATAGAAAGATGTACCTTATAAAATAATTCCAACAAATTATGCAGCTCGGTAACATAAAATATCAATTTGACTATTCACTTTACCGATTACCAATTAAATAGATAACTGTGATTATCGACCAAATCAAGTATGCAGTATGTAAAGTATGATAACAAAACAATCATCACAAATAACATATAACACAATGATTTAATGTGGAAACCCTGTTAAGGGAAAAACCACTTGGGACCAGTAACCCAAAATAATTCACTCTTCTGAAGTGAGCTCGGTGAAGAGCCAACCCTATTAAAGGTTACAAACACACTGTTAGGTGTGACCTTGTTAGAGGATTTAACACTAATAGTTAAATTTTGACTAGCATTCACTATGGGGTCAATGAAATAACAATGTACATTCTCTGAATGACATAGGGCAGAATGTAAGATGGTTAAGTCCACTCGGTTAAGAGATTTTTTGAATCAATGATTAAACTGATATAGTATGATCTATTTCAAATACAACTCTATTGTAGATATTCAGATCTACGCTAAGTCCATATAAATCCTCTGATCAATAATCTAATTCACTTCTTCAATATTCATCAACTTACTTTCCCTTGGTAAATAGTTCTTTGACGCTCGGTTAACTCTGCAGTTTGGTTCTTTCAATAACCAGTCTCATCAGGCATGCATGAATAGTCTTCATGTGAATTCTTTGCAGTCTTCTTCCTCTAGGATTCATTCAAAAATGAAACTTGTGTCTCTTAAATAGATAAGTAAACCATTTTCATTTCAGCCATTAGATTTTGTCTTTTAATCTCCTTCATCCATTTTTCCTCTTAAACCTTCCTCGTTAGATGTGTCATTAGCACGTTTTAGTCTCATCCTTTAGATCTTCTATGAAATTTGTCAGTCATGGATCTCATAACAAACTTCATCTTTAATCTCAAAATAATAACAATTTCCATCTCATCAAATTTAGTCGGTTGTTCTTTACATTTAATGTTTTCATCCACATTTGGTTAACACAGAACATGCGTCGGTGATAATTAGTCAAGCTAGATCGATTAATACTATGAGTCGGTATACACTGCACTGGCTCGGTGTATACATAAATCTTCAATTACCGACCATGCTATCTTGTTCAATTTCACTTCCTTCTTCATAATAGATTAATGCAACATAATCAACTCAACAGTATGAAGTCATAGACTCATCAATAAGTTACCCAATGTATTCCTTATCCTCATCTATTACATCCATCTTTTTCTCATGTAGATATCTCAGCTCTTCATATTTTCTTACTTGCACAAATGTTCAGATGTTTGTAGCTAACATGATAAGTACTGTCAAGACTAGTTGACATCAATGACAACATATTGATTGATTTAATCATCTTACATATCATTTCAGTTCTCGGTGATCTCTAATCAATGTTTCTTTAGTTCATTCAGGTATTCATTCAGTTGTAGTTCATCAATGCAAGTTGTCATCAAGGTGTTACAAACTACCATCCTACAATTATAGCACCTGATTCTACCACCCATTGATGTGAGATTTGACCCTACATGCATATAAGCTCATTTTGAAACCTCATTTGGTCTTATTTATAGTTTTAACTCTTCTTGGAAACTTCTCTCTCTCTCTCTCTCTCTCTCTCTCACACACACACACATAATTTTTTCTTCACATATCTTGATTGTCCACTCTCACAGCTTCAATACAGGTTTTTGAGACAATTTATTTCTCTTGGAAACTTTGGTCTTCACTCACACATTTGTTTCCCATCTCATTGTGTTGAGGGGAGTCTCTTCACTCTCTTCAATCGTGTATTTTGAGTATATTGATATCCTCTTTACTATTCTCTTGGAATTTTATTATTGCACATATTTCATTCTCTATTATCTATCATCATTGTGTCTATTGAGCTACTATGGAGGTGGAAACACAAAAGTAGGGATTTGACTAAGGTAGGTCTCCAAATATATAACTCTAACATTTTTTTATTTTTATGTGTGTAGGTCTCTTGGAGGAGCAAGCGCAACTAGTCTACTTTATCTAATGTTAAATCTAGTGCTCTCCTCTTCCTTTCTTTTATTTATTCTTATTCTCACAATATAATAGTATTTATGTTAATTTATTATTTTGTACATTTCCATTTCACATTCTAATGTATTCTCTATTATCTTTTCTTGCTTCTTATTGTTGTCTTTGTACCCTATTTGTATAGGATGATACCGTGCCACATTTTTGTGATGTACCTACGTTGTCATCTACAACCTACACTAGCATCCATTGTAGTGAGCTTGTGGAGCTTAGTGTGTCCTTTTTGTAGTTATCTCTTTTGATTTTTGTACTATAAATATTTTTTTTGTCTAGTATATTTGAGTTATTATCATTTACTTTCATTAAGTGTTGGTTTAATTAAACTCATTTGTACTTAATGCACTTTAGATTAATTAAAGCACATTAAAATCATCTTCAACAAAAATGACACTTAATTCCCCTAGCTCTGCGTGCTAGTTGAAGTGAGGTGACACAAGAGAAGGTTCATACATTGAGACTTTAACCGATCTCTAGGTTGGTGTATTTTTCCTTTTTCATAGGTGGAATCAATGGCTTTGTTGTGTTGAGGACATTCTCTATAATCAAGTAACTATTATGAGCCCTACTTAAGACAATGTGTCAATTTCTAAAAGGTGAAATAGAAAAGAGGTGTCAAACTAATAATATGTTTCTATCATGTTAGTTATTGATCTATGAAAATAATTATTGGTGTGGATCTCACAAAGCTTGTTGGGATGTAGTGTGAAAACTACACAACATTTCTAACTAATTAATTCCCAAGATGAAAGAAACAAATTTATCAAAAAGAAGTAAAAGAAGAGAATAAGAAATGTTGATTAATATCACCCTAAAAGGGAAAGAAGAGAAACAATTCTATAATCACCAAATCCACCCTTAGAAACCCATAAAGAACGATGTTCAAAATTAGATGCAACACTTATCTTTGTCGATGATTCTAATGGTGAAGGTAAATATGTAAAATAAGAAAGAGACTAAAAACCATGTGTGAGAAAAGTAACAATCCACAAGGAAAAATAATTTTATATGATTTAGTTTGATCCCACATATGGGCACAACTAATAAACATGCATGGGACAAAATTCACACACTAAATGAATATGATCATTACTCAAAAAAAGGTAAATTCATACCAATCCAAATGTAAAACAAACAAATAAAAATCTCCAAAAGAAAATATTAAAAAAAAACAAAAAAATTAAATTAAATTTTACTTTAAAAAAAACTTAAAAGATTAAAACAACATTAAGTTAAACTAGAGGAAATGACTCAATTACAGCTCATGCTCTAAAATCTATCACACTTGGAAATCTAACCCCACAATTGCTATCTTAAAAATTAGCCAATAAATTATAATTCACATGTATCAATAGCCACCCACATGTGCACCTAGTACTTAAAATTTAAACATTTAATTAGAGGAGTTGTGCAATTTTTTTTGGTAACCATAGACCATAGATACCAGAGAATTTGTGCATAGGTACCCATTGTATTAAAGATCAAAATACATAGTACGCTATTCATAGATGATTATGCATGAAATCTTGCATAACCCCCCATCCCTCCCCCTTCGCTCCATCGACACACCTCATGATAGACTACAACTGATTGAATATCTTAAAGGAGAGATTGATAGACTTCAAAAGATAGTGATTGATGATCACTGAGCTACAAAGGTATATGTGAGACATTAAATCGGTTATTTTATTATCATTGATGTCAACTATTTTTTATTGTACTTATCATGATAGTTACAAACATCTAAAGAAGGAAATAATGGTGAAGGAATGAGATATTAACATGAAGATGAGATGTATGAGAAATATATGGATAATGTATTCATTGGGTAACTTATTGATGAGTCTATGACATTATGTTAGTGAATTGATTTTATTCCATAATTTTGTTATGGATTGAAGATAAAGAACGCACAAGTTTATGTGGTTAGTAAATGAAGAACTTAGTATACACCGAGTTGAAATAATATACACTGAGCAAGTGTAGTGCATACTGAGTATAGTGTTAATAGAGTTAGAAGTTTCCAACACAACATGGTATTGATCGAGTGAAAGAAATAAATGAAACATATGAATGTTGAGTAAAGATGATGAGCTGGACAATTGTGAACGATCCTGAGGTTAAAGATAAAGTTTGTTATGATGATCAAATGACTGACAAAATCCAAGGATGATCAGATGAAGGAGAATGAAATATGTTACAGATACAAATGCCGAGGAAGGTTGAAGTGACAAAATCAACAGTGAAAATTAAGAGGCAAACTCTATGGCTGGAAATAAAATGGTTTATTATGTCTATAAAAGGAGACAAGAGATTCATTATGAATTTAGGAATGCACATGAGAATATTACATTCATGTGAAGCTGGTCAAATAGGTTGAAGACAAAACTGAGATAATATGCAAACAACACCGAGTGTCAGAAAAAGGAATTTACCAAGAAGATCAGAGTTGGAGGATACAAATGAATTGAATTGAGTATATTGGCTAGAGGTATTTTGAGCTTAGCATAGATCTAAAAATATGCAATGAAATTTGTATTTGAATTAGATCATTTACTGTCGCATTCTAACCATTGCTACAGATAAATCTCTTAACAAAGTGGGACTTAATAGTCTTTTATATTTCATTATGACATTCAATGAATGTTCATTATCTTCATGTTGACCCCATAGTGAATGTTTGGTCACAGAGAACTATTAGTGATAAATCCTCTAACTAGATCACACCTCACAATGTGTTATTGTAACCTTTAATAGGGTTGGCTCCTAACCGAGCTCACTTCACAAGAGTAAAATTATTTTGGGTTACCGGTCCCAAGTGGTTTTTCTCCTAATAAGGTTTCCACGTTAAAAATCAAAGTGTTATATGTGTATGGATGTGTTGAATTTTTATTTTTCTTTACACATTACTATAACTAGATTGATCGATATATTCAGTAGTTAATTACTAGTATTTGATAAATGAATAGGACACAGTTAATGTTTTACCGAGTTGTTTACTTGATTTAAAAGATTTTTTTTATACATCAGAGATTGTTTGGGATTGTAGGATAACTAGGTTTGACTAATTCACCCCCCCCCACCCTCTCAATTATCTAACAATTGGTATCAAAGAAAGAGTACTTGAAAAGAAAATTTTGAAGGAATTGAGTTAAAGGTCACAAGATGTATAAGATAGAGGTGCCAAAGATGAAAAAAGAAAACTTATCAACATGGAAAAGTAGGATGAAATTGTATCTATTAGGGATTGGTGAGTCTGCAACATACTACTTACAAAATGAGTTGATCTTCCCCACTGGACCTTTAACTGTCGATCAGATGAGAGAAAGACATGAACACAATGCTATGATGATTAAGATTGATTCTTCATTATTAGATGAAAAATTTGAAGATGTTAAGACATGTACAACTGCAAAATAGATGTGGGACAAGATTGTACTATTTCATGGAGGAGATGAAAATGTGCTAAGGGCTAAAGTTGAAAGTCTTAGAGCTAAGTTTGATGACATGAAAATGAAAGAAGTTGAGAAAATCACTCGGTACAGCAACCAAGTCAAGGAAGTTGTGAATGCTATCTGAGGAGTAGGTGGAACTATTGATGAAGACATTGTGGTAAGTAAAATTCTCAAAACTTTGTTACTTGCCTATGCTATTAAAGTCTCTTCTATTCATGAAATGAGAGCGGCACCCAGAAATAATATTACACTTGATAGTCTAATCGGTAGATTGACTGCATTTGAATTGAATAACTATGAAAATAGTATTGTACCTACAGTAGAATATGAATTTATGTCATCTCTAAAAATTGGTAAATCAAGCAGTAGACATAAGATAAGAAATGAAAGTGACAATGAAGCTGAAGAGGATGAACTTGATGAACTTAAAGCATTAAAGGATAGAAGACTATAAAAAGGAAAAGGAAGATATAGAGGTAAACTACCCTTGGTGTGCTTTAACTGCAAAGAGATCGGTCATATTGCAGAAAGATGTCTTGAAAAGAAAAATGATGAAAAGATAAGTGAAAGATCCAATGAAAATAAAAATGACAGAAGAGATTACCGAGATCACAAAGGTAACCAACAGTATGGAAATGAAAAATGAAAGAAGGCATGCTACCTTTTTTAAAATGAAGATGAGGACACCGACACTAAAACAGATGAAGACATAGAAGTGGTATTTGTGGCATTGAAGGAAGACTCTGAAGAAGAAGAAAGGTATGTTGAAACAACACTTATTTCTAAAGTTAACAAGAATGATGCATGGATTATTGATTGTGGTTGTACTCATCATATGACTAGAGATGAAGATAAATTTGAATATCTTGAACATTATAATGGAGAATCTGTGAAAATGGGAAATGATACAACGTGTCTAGTAAAAGGAAAAGGATCTATATTGTTGAATAATAAGATCATATGTGAGAATGTATATTGGGTGAAAGGACTTAATTATAATCTATTGAGTGTAGCAAAGATAAATAATATAGGTCACCGAATTTCATTTTAGAGTAGAAAGGTGAAAATATATGATGAAGCTAGAAAGTTGATCAGTACTGGTGAACAATCAAAAGGTAACTTGTTCTATCTTGACAATGTTGAAACTTCTTGTTTGTTGGCTAAAAATGAAGATATATGGTTATGGCACAAGCGGTTATGTCATGTAAAATTTGACAACATGGTTAAGATCAATAAGAAAAGAACAGTTAGAGGTTTACCGAGCATATCTAAACCTGACCATGTTATGTGAAAACAATGTCAAATGGGAAAGATTTTAAATTCTAGTTTTAAGAGAAAACACTATTCATCTAATGCTATTTTGGAGTTAGTTCGTACTAACTTGTGTGGTTCAATGAGAAATCAAAGTTATGGAGACAAATATTTTATCTTGTTTGTTGATGATTTCTGTAGGATAATGATGAATGTCATGTTCTTAAAAGAAAAATTTGAAGATTTTAAAATGTTTAAATGGTATAAAGAAAAAGTGGAAAGAGAAAGTGGTAAGGAACTGAAATTCTTGAGATCAGATAGAGGTGGTGAATTAATTTCTAATGAGCTCACTAATTTTTGTAATGAGCATGGAATTAAGAGACATGTATTTGCACTAAGGACGCCCCAACAAAATAGAATTGTTGAAAAGAGGAATAGATCAATTTTAGATTGTGCTAGAACACTGGTGATTGAAAAGGGTGTTGCACAAATGTACTAGAGAGAAGTTGTTAGTACTGTTGTATACACATTGAACCAAGTTCAATTGAAGAAAGAATCAAACAATACACCTTATGAATTATGGTATGGTTACACACCTAATGTGAATTATTTTAGAATATTTTGAAGTGGATGTTACATTCTGAAAGATAATAGAAATGGAAATTTTGATTCAAAAGGTGATGAAGGAATATTTTTAGGATATTCTACTAAAATCAAGGCTTACAAATGTTTGAACAAGGCTACTAAAAAAATTATTGAAAGTGAAAATGTGAGAGTTGATGATTTTACTGAAAAGAATGACGAAGAAAGTAAAAAGGAACCGAAAGATTATGGTAGATTTCTTTATATTGAGGAACTTGAAACTCTACCCAAGCCAAATAGAGAGATTGATAGACTACAACTGATTGAATCTCTTAAAGGAGAGATTGGTAGACTTCAAAAGATAGTGATTGATGATCATCGAGGTACAAAAGTATTTGTGAGACATTAAATCTATTATTATATTTTCATTGATGTCAACTAGTTTTGACTGTACTTATCAAGATAATTACAAACATATGAAGAAGAAAATAATGGTGAAGGAATGAGATATTAACATGAAGATGAGATGTATGAGAAAGATATGGATATGGTATTCATTGGGTAACTTATTGATGAGTCTATGATATTGTGTTAGTGATTTGATTGTATTTCATAACTCTATTATGGATTAAAGATCAAGAATGTACAAATTTATGTGGTTGGTAAATGAAGAACTTAGTATACACCGAGTAAAAATAGTGTACATTGAGTAAGTGTAGCGTATACCGAGTATAGTGTTAACCGAGTTAGAAGTCACCGACACAACATGGTGTTGACCAAGTGAAAGAAATAAATGAAACATATGACAGCCAACTAAAGATGATGAGATGGACAATTGTGAATGATTCTAAGGTTAAAGATAAAGTTTTTGATGATGATCAAACAACTGACAAAATTCAAGGATGATCAAATGAAGGAGAATGAAACAAGTTACAGACAAAAATGTTGAGAAAGGTTGAAGAAGAAAAATCAACAGTGAAGATTAAGAGGCAAAATCTATGGCTGGAAATAAAATGGTTTACTATGTCTATAAAAGGAGACAAGAGATTCATTATGAATTTAGGAATGTGCATGAGAAGATTGCACTCATGCAAAGTTGGTCAAATAGGTTGAAGACAAAAATGAGCAAATCTAGAGACAACACCGAGCGTTAGAAAAAAGGAATTTACCAAGAAGATTAGAGATTGAGGATACAAAGGAATTGAATTGAGTATATTGGCCAGAGGTATTTTGAGCTTAGCATAGATTTGAAAATTTTCAAGGAAAGTTGTATTTGAATCAGATTATTTACTATTGAATTCTAACCATTGCTACAAATAAATCTCTTAACCAAGTGGGACTTAATAGTCTTTTATATTTCATTATGACATTCAATGAATGTTGATTGTTTTCATGTTGACCCCATAGTGAATGTTTGGTCATGGAGAACTATTAATGATAAATCCTCTAATCGATTCACACCTCACAGTGTGTTATTGTAACCTTTAATAGGGTTGGATCCTAACCAAGCTCACTTCAAGAGAGTGAAATTATTTTGGGTTACCGGTCCCAGGTGGTTTTTCCCCTAACAAGGTTTCCACGTTAAAAATCAAAGTGTTATATGTGTATGGATGTGTTGAATTGTTATTTTTCTTTACACATTACTATATATGAATTGATCAGTATATTCACTAGTTAATTACTGGTATTTGGTAAATGAACAAAAGGGCATAGTTAATGTTTTACCGAGTTGTTTAATTGATTTAAAAGATTTTTTTATACATCAAAGTTTGTTTGGGACTGTAGGATAACTGAGCTTAACTGATTCACCCCCCCCTCTCAATTATCTAACACCTCATACATAGCATCCTTAGGCAAAAACTGACATTTTTATGACTTCACTAATTCCCCTCCAAAAAAAACATTACAGGCACAAAAAATGGTGACACCATCATCCCAAAATTTAAACCACACATATTTTCCATAATAACAAAGCAAACTATGTATAAGTTTAACAAAACTTGGTAGAAGCCCAAACTTGCTAGACCTTCCTCTACTTATTTTTCTTTATCTTCTCTCCATCAGCCTTCATGGGGCATCTAAGGCCACAATCTTCATGGATGACCAATTTGTTAGCATTTAGTGGGTTTTCACCAACATCATCCTTATTGTTGTGAGTTGTGTCGAGTCTAATTTCTTCTTCATCTTTATCACTACTGGTAAAGCCTTTGTTCCTCAAATACTCCTACACCCAACCATCACCTTCAATATTGATAATACCCATGGTATTTTGAAGGAACACAATGTTCCTAGAATTAATTGAATTTCTCCTTTTAAAGGACAATTTTGTGGTATTGACTAGAGGTAAATTTATCATTTCTCTCCCATGATGCCAAACCACATAGTAGTCTTGTAGGTAGGGAATGCATTTGTCATCATCAATATTTTTTTATATGTCCTTAATGTCACAAAGGTAAGGCTTCTTGAAGAGTTTATAACACAAAACTAGCACCAATCCTTCAATTTCCCAACATCTATAATGATGACCATGAACATGGTTGTTACATTTGTATTCACTTGTATCAATGATAGGCTCAAATAAACTCATCCCTAAGAATTGTCTCTACACAACATGGACCACCAACAATCCAAACAGATGTGAGAATCATCTTGAACCATTTCTTGATGACCTCCCCTATAAGTTACATTTGAGGCTTCTTTTATATCAATTGATTTTGACTCTCCATTTTCACCCTTGAGCACTAGAAAATCTTAGAGACAACAAAGTGAATTATCCTCCACAATCAAAGGTGACAAATAGGTATCTTCACACAATCATCATTACAACATAAACTCCTTTCTTAAAACCTTTTTTCTATGATACACATTATCCAAATCCATCAAGTTGTATCTCCCAAATATGTAGAGGAGCTAGGTTATTTAATGCACATTAAGAACTTCACATGTTCTTAAGGATTTCTATATGACCCCTTGATGATGTTGGAAAGTGATATTTTGGAGCACTAGGGATCACTTAAGGTTTCTCATTTATGGAAACACTTATGATGGAGTGATCACATGCAAAGAGTCTTGGTACCAGAGTCACAATCATGAAAATGACTAAGTACATAATCAAGATAATAGTATACTATGTTACAGTTTTGGTCAACGAATACAATATATGATGTATTATGACTTGAGAAGTTAGTAGAAGACATTTTGGGATATGTATGACCTTCAGTTAAGTTTGCACATGTTTTGGTGATAAGATCAGTGAGATACAATGTTGTGAAGGTATGCGAAGATAGAGAATCAGTAAAATAGGGTATATGAATAGTCGCAATGGTTGAGGTAGGATTAGTTGGTATGGTAATGTGCTAAGTCAGATGGAAGTTATATATTGCTGACACTTTGGTAATATAAGATTGTTGCCTCTATGTTTATCATTTGCATAAGTATTTATTATGTTTTGTAATGTATTTTGAGAGTTGGCTAGAAGGCAGAATTAGTATAAGTATAGAGTGTTTTATGGAAACGATAATGGTGATTGTGATGACGATGTGATGGATGAAAATCTGATAGCAGAGAGCATATTTGTGAGATCAGTGTTTGATAGAGCTATAACTGGAATGACCTAAGCATAGAAGATGCTTGTATTGTTCACTTTTGTAGAACTCTTTGTGACAGTATTTTGATTGTAAGAGTTGTAAGCTCACCACCTTTAACTAGGTTTTTGTATACCCCTAATAGGGTTTTGTATTCCTCTAACAAGGAAATGTACTATGTAATAATCAGCTCCTAACAGGGCTAGATCTCCTAACAGGGATACTATATTTTAGTGCATAGTTGTGGGTACCATCCCCACAGGGGTTTTCCCTTGGCTAGGGTTTCCTCGAAAATAAATCATGGTGTTATGAGTTATGTGTTGTGAATTTATGTTCTTTTCATTTCAGCATTATTATGGTTTATTTTCAATTGGTTGAAGTTTAAATTAAAGTGTTGTAAGATTGATTCACCCCCCCTCTCAGTATTACCTAATCCTAACAATTGGTATCAGAGCTATAGGCCATTGGAAAGAAAGCCTACCAGCTTAAGGGAGATCAGAATGGATTCAAAAAGTTTGCAAGAGAACTTTGAAGCAGCACTTGATGACCTGGACAAAGAAAAGGCAAAGAATGGCGAATTGAAATTCAAATTAAGAAGAGCACAAGGTTTCATCAGGAAACTAAAGGAACAGCTTGAAGTTTCAAGAAGTCAAAAATAAGACCTTATGGATAAGATCAAAGAGGATTCAAACAATTTGTCATGCCCAAAAGTTGAGCAAAGCACAACTACAAAATTTTTCTACAACCTATGCTTTAACTATAAGAACACATACATTCGTAACTGAGTTTGCTAAAGTCAAAAACAATCTGGCACAAGCATTCTATGAACGCACAAAAATGATGCAAAAGGAAAATGGCTAATCAATTTGGTCAGGTGTTTAAAAACATCACCGGGGTCCAACCTAATGAAGGTTGACCAAGTTTGACCCCAAGTCAAACTTCACAAAATTACTTCCAAATAAACCTTAAGGGTTCCCTAAGCCACTAGCTTTGATTGGCATACAAAATGAGGTAGTTTGACTAAAGTCAACTAGAGTTGACCAAAAAGTCAATCATGAATTGATAGACATGTAACTAGGTTATGAGGGTACTAAACTCAATATGGAAGGTTTAGGCATGCAAATTGAGATGTCTTACCTAGGTTTGACTAATAGTTGACTAAAAGTCAACCATGCCTAAATTTGGTCAATGAGTTAAAAATGCCATAGAAAACTCTATATTAAATGATAAGAATAAATCTACGATTTTAATGATAAAATTCCGTTCAATTTAGAATTATAAGGTTTGCTTAATAATTTTTCTATGAATATTCAATTAAATAGTTTTAGTTAATTAACCTATAACTATTTAATTAAATAATCTAATCAATCAAATACCAATCTCCAAATATTTGACCCTAGCATACACAGAAAGAAATCAAATAAATTAACAACATTAACCTTATTTCTAAAATTCATTATCTAACTCCTTTAATTAACAAAAATTGATTAAATTAATTTCTATATTAAAGAATTATTCAATTGAGAATAATTTAAAATAACTAATTCTAACAAATCAATTTCAAATTGAAACTTTTTTTTTAGAAAGTCCTAAAAGTCTCCAACTTCTAGAATTTTCTATATTAGCCTATATAAACATCTAAAAAATATATTTAAATGAAATTCAAATTACAACTACTTGGTTTTTGACTTAAGGTAAAACACACTACGATTATGAATTTATTTTACTTGTCCATAAAGATAATTTAATATTTTGCATTTGAAATTTCTTATTTAATTAAGATTAATAAAATAACCTTTGGCTAGTTTTTGAATAAGGTAAAAATAGGTTTTGAATGGAACCCGAAACCATTTACATCATAGCAAAAAGATAAAGCATTAAAGTTTTCCAAAATGATATGCCTGCTGGAAATAATAGAGCAGGACCCAAAAAAACACTAGAAACGATAACAAAAGCAAAGAAAATAGATCTAGCAACACTACCAACAACACCCAGCAACGAACAGGACAAAACTAATTGCTTATCATTTTGTCTACCTTCATCTTCAACTCCTCCATCTTTTGGATTGCTTTTTTTGGGTCCTTCAAATCCTTTGGCTTCTCTGGGATCTTCCTTTGAGTATGTCCTTTGATTCTAATACTTGGGCCAGCACTCCCAACATCATCATCAATAGGTATGGTTGTGTTTTCCAGCTAGTTTTTCTCTAGGTAGTTGTGAAGCATATTCAGGTTGATGACAGCCGCATTGAGTCCTTCATTGTTGTGGCTCAGGACTTTGTTAATCATTTTCCCATTGTTGCTAACTTTGACCTTAATTTCCTTCACCTTGTTGTCAACAATTTTGTTGATTTCGGCAGTTATCTCCTCCTTCCAAATTTTATTGTTTACCTTATCCAGAATCATGTTCTCCAGCTTCTCAAGCTTTGTATTCAGGGTTTCTGTAGTTTTCTCTAGAGAATGAAGGTGGAGCTTAATCTCCTGTATCTCCTGATTCATCTAGTCCTGAGGAGTACTCTAACCTTCCTCTTTGTTAACCTTGTCTAGATTCAAAGCAGCCTCCAGGAGAGCGATGAAATCATCATTTTGACTTTTTTCCTCCTCAGGGGCATTCTGACCAGTTTCAATTTCCTCTTCATCTTGCCCCTCTAGAAGGCCCATAGAGTCCTCCTTAGGGAGTTCCCCATCATCTTTACTAGCCAGGTCCAAACCTTCCTCATTATCTAAGTGGGCATCAATTTTTTCTTCTTCAACAGGGAGGTTCAGGGCTTCATTCTTATCATCCTTAGTAGGGGAGACATGGGCCTCTTCTTCCTCCTCCTCAGCCCTTTCCTCATCTTTTTAATCCACCTCTTCTTCTTTCTCCTCTTTAGCCCCTTCCTCATCTTTTTCATCATCATGGTAGTCCCCATCTTTCCCCTCTTCCTCTTCCTCCTTCTCATCCTCAGTTATGACAATCATGTCCTCTTTCTACTCAGTGCTACCAGGATCCATCTCCACATTATCTTCCTCATCATTTCCTATTTGTAGAGAAATAGGGATTTTTTCCTTAGTTTCATCTTTGCTGCCGTTGGAACTTTTTACTTTATTTTTATTCCTCTTTTTACCATCTGCTTTATTGTAGTCAGAAATTTTTTCCTTTTTTTTCTTCCTCTTTTTATTGGATTTAGCCTTTCTATCCCCCTCAATAATCTCTGAAGTTTTACCTTTGACCCTTTTAGGAATAGGGTCTGGGATAATATCTCTAGTATAGTCAGAAATAAGGAGGATCAACCCCTCATATAACATAGGGTTATTCTACTTCTTCCTATGCTCAGTGATGCTACTACTCAGGGATCTCAAAAGAAAATACAGGAAGGAAATCCTCTTGTTATGCCTGAAGTGGTTAACCTAGATGAAATGTAGGTTGTAGATTTTGGAATAGCATCCATCAAGCGTGAAATACTTGATCATTGCCTTCAACTTTTTAGCCCAGAAATCCTTAATTTTGGTGATATCTACATAATCCCCCTTCCCTTTAGTCATAAGGGCCTTTTCATCAACAATTTTAGGAAATGGGTTAAAAGCTTCAGTACTAAGCCTATGGTTACCTCTATGGAACTGGGTTCCCTCCAGGGGTAAGCCCGTTATCTCAGCCATAAGATTAAGAGTAAGGGGGAAATATTTAACCCATAAATTTACTTTACCTCTAATCCAGCCATTAGCAAATAAGGAAGTCACCTGTTTTTCATAGTCGTGGAGTTTCTAAATATACTGAGAGACCCCTCCCTTTTTTAGCTTCTTCCAGATTTTCCTTTCTTGCCTCCATTTTTCATAGTCAGCTGACTCCTCTCTTCTCAGACCGCCTCCCATTTTGTGTTTTCTGCTACTATCCCAGCTCGGCTCCTGGCAACTAATCTTCTTCTTACTACAATGTTTTCTTATGTTATCATGATTATTTAAACTAACCCAGGCTCTGTAGATCATTAAAACCAGAATAATTATCCCACACTTTGCATTACATGCAGCCTTCCTCGAGAATTATTTTTTCCTTGTCATCATAACATTAAGTGATATGCCCTTCATTGTGATTAATTTTATCAAATGTGATTAGACTCATGATCTTAGAATTTAGATTTCCTTCCCCTCTCCAAGATTTGATGATGTCACTTTGGGTACCTTTGTTAGCTAGCCTGTCTGCCAGCTTATTACCTTTGATAAATATGGGTGATGTGGCACTCTTCAAAGGTCATGAGAAACATTTTGATTTTATTTATTATTTGGGCTATAGTCTAGGAACACTCTACATTCCCTTTAATACAATTGACAATATTGAGGGGGGCACCCTCAAGCCAAAGTTTCAAGAAACCCATATCTTTGGCCAAAATAACTACATAAAGCACCGCCTCAGCCTCCACCACATGGTTATTTTGATTCCCCAACGGAACCACTATAGCCCTAAGGCAATTTCTAGCCTACTCTCTTATGAGGCCTCCCCCTCTAGCTCTTCCAAGGTTTCCTCTAGCAGAACCATCAAAATTCCCTTTTGACCAACCCGAGGGAGGAGTGGACCACATAACATTGTCTCTAGGATTCAGGTCTTTTCTACTCTTCAAGTTCTCCCAAGAAATGGATATATCCTTCTTAAGGCTAGAATTCCAAGAGTTGCAATCTTTTCTACCACTACTTCTATAGTTCTCCATTAAAATTATGGTAATAGAGTTAGCTATTGGGAGGGGAGTAGCTTTTTTATCTCTAAAAATTATGTTGTTCCTCTCCTTCCATATCTACCATGTAAAATGAGGGAAGACAAGTTTCCAGAGGTTCCTAGCATTTTTATCATAAAAAGGGCTCTGTCATTGCTGGACCAAATCCTAGATATTTTGAGGTTTGACCCACTTTAGATTCAGAGACAAAATAATGGTGTCCCAAACTTCCCTAGCAAGGGGGTAGTGTATCATTAGGTGGTTACATGACTCAGCTTCCTCACAACACATGATACATCTATTAGGCATTTGGAAGCCTCTTTTCATAAGGTTATCCATAGTAAGGATTTTATTCTGTACAAGTAGCCAAAAAAACATGTTAATTTTAGGGGTAAGATCTTTATTCCATACCTGAGCACAGAAAGGTGAATCTCCAAAGGGAATGAGAAGAACTGAAGTAGAAGCAACTGAGAATTTTCCAAAGATAGTAGCCCCCCATATCAGTTCATCACACTCATTATCTCTAATAAACTAGTTATTCAGCTATTTATTAACCTCTTTAAGTCTGATATCCCTCAACCCCAAGTCAATCCATTCTTCATTTATCTAGTAGTCACTCACAAGGACCCCAATAGATTCTTTGCATTCCTAAATTACAAAGCTTCACTCCTCAATCTCTATGAGGGGTTTGTCCAGGATCCATTTATCATCCCAGAAGAGAATTTTCCTACCATTTCCTAGCTTCCCTCTAGCCCCTTTACTGATGAATTTCATACCCTTACTTATATTGTTCCAAATAAATGACCCCTGGATGTCAATAAAGGAGTGGAGGGTGCTTTCTAAAGAAGTGAGATGGTATTTACTTTTGATTATTGTGTTCCATTCTTTCCCTTCTCCAAAGATCCTCCAGCATTGTTTAGCTCGAAGAGCCTTATTGGTAATAGATATATTTCTGATGTCCAGACTCCCCAACTTCTTTGGCTTATAAACCTTCTCCCATGGCACTAGGCTAAGTCTCTTCTTCTCTTCCACACTAGTCCAAAGGAATTTTTTTTGAATTTTTTCAATAAGTTCCTTATACTTGAGAAGAATTTTGAAAAGACTAAGAGCATAAACTGAGAGATTTTGAAGAGTGGCCTTTAACAATTAAACTTTTCCAGCTTGGCTAAGAATCACCCCTTTCCATCCCATCAGTTTATTATGGAATCTATAAGAATTTCATTCCAAAAATTAGCCTCCGATTTTGAACACAGTGGCAGCCCTAAATAGGGGGCAAGGAGCCTTCCTATCTTACAGCCAAGGATGGAAGATATTTTGTTCATTCTAGCTTTTGGAGTGTTAAAGTAATAAAGAAATTTTTTATCCTAGTTTATGAGTTGACCAGTTGCATTAGAGTAAACATTTAGAGCTTCTTTTATGTTCCTCACCTCTTTAACTGAAGATTCCCCCATGAGAATCATGTCATCAACAAACTATTCATGAGAACATTTTGTCTCCATTGAAGAAGGTTGTAGACCAAAGATCCACCCTTGATTAACTTGGTTTTTGATGTATCTCCCTAGACTTTCAGCCATAATAGCGAAGAGGATTGGGGATATAGGGTCTCCTTGTCTCAACCCCCTAGAAGGTCTAAAGAATGGAGAAGAGCCACCATTCACAATCACAGAAGATGACACAGTAGTTACCAGTTGCATGATAAGTTTAATCACTCCTAGTAGCTCCCAATCCACTCTATCATAGGCTTTGGATAAGTCAAGCTTCATCAGGAAGGCATGTTTCCTTGATTTCTCTAGAGAGTGAATATTCTCATGGACCACCATGATAGAATCCAGGATTTGTCTCCCTGGGACAAATCCATTATGTTGTTGTGAGAAGAGGTGAGGGAGAATCTGTAATAATCTAGAAGTAAGTATCTTTGACATAATCTTATACAGAGAATTACAGAGGCTGATAGGTTGAAAGAAGTCTGCTACATTAGCTCCCTGTCTTTTTGGGATAAGGGCTATAAATGTAGAATTGGGTTCTTTGAGAATAGATTTAGCTCCATAAAATTCTTTCATAGCTCCACACACATTTTTCCCAATGATATTCCAGTAGGTTTGGAAGAAGAACATTTGAAATCCATCAGAACCAGGTGACTTTTCTCCTTCAAAAGAAAGAATATCCCTTTTAATTTCATCATCCTTAGGGATAGAGTTAAGATACTCATTATCCTTAGAATCCAAAAGAGAGGGAATGGAACTCAGCAGGGATAGTTGGTTCTCTTGGTTTAGCTCTTGCTCTTTGGAAAGAAGAGAAGAAAAATAACCCATCATTTCTCTTCTTATATCCTCTTCTTTAGTGATAGTACCTCTGGCCATGACAAGAGAATTGATTATGTTCATAGCTTTGTGCTTCATCACTGTTAGGTGGAAAAATCTAGTGTTCTTGTCTCCTGCTTTCAGCCAAAGGGATCTAGATCTATGTCTCCAAAAAGTTTCTTCTTTCGAGATGACATTTTGATAGTCAACAAGAACAAGGTTTTCCTCTCTTCTACTTTCTTCAATCATCCCAAAAGTTTGAATTTTATCTTGAACATCTGTTAATTCAATTTGGATCTTGTTTTTAGATTGGAATATATCACCAAAGACATCTGTATTCCATTGTTTAAATCTTGCTTTGATATTCACCATTTTTTTGGCCACCTGGTACATAGCTTTCCCTTCCACTTTAATGTTCCACCATTCCTTGATTCTATTTTCAAAGTCTGGATGAGCCAGCCACATTTTTTCAAGTCTACAGGGGGGGTGACCTTTCCATTGAAGGAACTAGCAAGAAAGGAAATGGGGTAGTGATCCGAACCAATATGGCTAAGAGAGGAAAGAGAGCAAGAAAACTTAGCAAACCATTCATCAGAGAGAAGAACCCTATCAAGCTTAACCTAAATCAAGTCATCTCCCACTCTCTTGTTAGACCAAGTATAATCAATACCTTCAAGATCAACATCCAACAGGCCTTCAATACTTATAAATTCCATAAGGTCCACTCTACTTCCCACTTGAGTGTTGTTTCCACATTTTTTTCCCATTTCTTTCAGAGGAGTATTGAAGTCTCCCATCATCATCCAATTATCATCTGGAAAGTCTTTCCTAAGCTCATGAATTTTTTTCCAAAGTTTAAGTCTACCTAATTTAGTATTAGGGGCACACACATTTATCAGAGACCAGCTGAAGTTTTCCTTAATTCTACAAACTTTGACAACCAGGAAGTGTTTATCCTCTCTCAGAAGGGAGCAGTGAAAACACTTAGAATTCTAGTAAGTATCCAAACCACCAGAAGCCCCTTCCGAATCACTACCTAGCTTCTCACCATTCTTCAACAAATTCATTTTAGCAATTTTGTCTTTAACCATTTTTTTTCTTGAATTAACAAAATGTCGGGATTAGAATCTCTAACTAAGTTCCTAACAATATCTTGTTTATGAGGACTATTGAGACCACAAATGTTCCAAGATAGAATCTTCATTTAAAGTTTGGAGGGCAGACCTGATAGATGGTGAGTTGTATTCCATCGGCTATGTTCTATTTTGCTTCCATCTCCCTCTGCTCTTTTTTAGAAGCTCTTCCCCTCTCTCTTTTGGGTGTTCTAGTATCCACCTTGTGTTGTTGTCCTCTTCTCTAGACTCCTCCTATTTTGATTTGTCCTCCCTTCTTGCTAGATTTTGATACCGAGCATCCTATTGAATCCCTTGAGTTGTTTTTTTTAGCTAAGGGGGTTTGGTTTTTGTTGGTTTCCATCTGGGGGCCAAGTCCTTTCCCTTCTGGAGATTTTTTCTTCTTGACTTGTATCCAAGGGCTCTTATTTTTCTCTACTTGTACTATTTCAGAGTCCTCAAATAGTCCTTTGAGATGCTCCTGCCTTGCACCGAAATCAGGAGGTATAGCATTCAAAGCTTCACTATTGTTCTTTTCTTGCTCTTTCATATCTTTTCCTGATTCTTGAAGGCCCAGCTAGGGGTCTCTCCCTTTTGGGGAATCCAAACTATTTTCTATCCTTCATATCATCTACGGATCTGATTTATTTGAAAGATCAGAGGTCTCTTTAAGAGAAAAAGTCTCATTATCTTGTGTGTTGGTATTCACAATAGGGACCATTGTTTCCTTCTATTTTTCTATTTCTTCTTTCTCCATTTGAGGAACTTCCTGCATCTCCTCTGAGTTAGGGCTAGGGATTTGTTCAGTAGGGGGTTTTTTAGATTCTCCTTTCTTCCTCCACTCCCATTTCTTTGAGGTCTTTGACTCTTGATCATTTTTCTCTATAGCAATCTTCAAAGGATAGTGCTTGGCCCAATGACTAGCCTTTCTACATGTAACACAGACAAAAGGGTTTGCCTCATATTCTATTTTTTGTCAACATTTACCAACTTATGAGTTAAGGGTGATAACTTGAGGTAGTTCAGTACCTTGTTGGATATTGACACAAATCCTAGCAAACACCTGTCTAGAATGGGCCACTGTCATTGGATCTATTGTTAGTAGTTCACCAAAGGAACCAACAATGGCCACTAGAATGTCCTCATGCCAATATTCCAAAGGTAAACCAGGCAGTCTTACCCATACTGGAGCAGAGATAAAGGAACTTTCATTATAATCCAAATTCATTGACCATTTATGTAGTGATAAAGAGGATTTACCCCATCCATGGACCATCACATAGAACTTTAGACAGATCTTCTCCATTGGAGAACACAAAGGAGAAGAAACCTTTGGGCATGGCTGCTACATCTACCCATCCTTTGAGTTTCCACTTTTGGAGGGTAAAGGCTCTCACCAAATCAATATTCGGTCTAGGACCTATGAACTTTCCAATCAAAGTAGAAGCCATAATAGAAATAGTATGATCTATGATTTGGTTAGGAATGTTAATACTTAATTCCCCTTTTAGCGAATCTGAAACAATATCAACCTTAGGGAAAGAAGATTTTCTAGTTGGTTTGACCCCAAAAAGGCCCGACCATTTCCGCTTACCTTAGTTCAAGTTCCCACCATGTGAGGAATCTTCTTGTTGTTTGGTTGACCCCTTTCCTTGCTCTGTGGAATCAACCTTTTCCACCTCTGGTCCCAAGATAGGACCGCTCTCCTTGCTGGGCTGGGCCAGGCTTGACCCACCAACACTTTCCCCCTTTTCTGACAAAGGTCTATCAACGTTAGCTTCTGAGACATTCTTAGATACCACATCATTTCCAAGTTCAGGCTCAAAATCTTTAGCAAAACTAGGCGCATCCAGATTCCCATCTTGCTTTAGATTCAAAAAAAAAATTCTTGCTCTTTCTCCTCCTCCTCCTTCCCGCTCCCGCTCCATCTTGGCCTCACCCTCTAGCAAGTTTTTACTAAACTATTTACATCAATTAAGTTTGCCAAAAAAAATTAATCTCATCTCTAAAATAATATTCAAATATCCTATTATTAACAAATTGAATATATCAAATACTCACTAAAGTAAAAAATCCAGCTTGACAATTAAATACATTTAAGTATTTTAAACCAAATCCTATCTAAAAAAAGTCTTACTTCTAGAATTTGTTTGTGTATTCAATCTTCTAGATTCAAATTCACTAAGTCAAATAACTCACACTATAGTAATTTATTGATTAAAATAAACATTTAAATTATTAGGCTTACCCTATAAGTATCCCTCAAATGTGAAGGATAAATTTGGGCTGAAAACCCTTACGATTCATAGATTATTGTTTTAGATTTAAATTACAACTAATTTAAATAATTGCTAATCCTTTTAATATTATTTATATTTGATTATAAAACAAAATTATACAAGCTTAGCCTCTGTTTCTATTTAAATTTAATTACAAATCCTTATTATCTACTTCTTATTAGTTATTAACATTTATTTTTTTTAGACTTAGTATATATTTAAACATAACCCTATTATACTTTTAAAACTTTAACCCCTGCAATTTTATTTATTTTATAGTGGCCGGAGCCGATTATGCACGAATGAGGGTTTGTAGGAGGAGGTTGTGCATAGGGCAGAATGCAGGAGCCGAGCTGGATTTTGGTGGCCGCACTACGGAGGATCCACGAGGGTCGCAAGTCTCTATGCCTTCGCATAGTGGAGGCACGGCTTGTCGTATCCTCCTTGTGTCCCGCACAACACAATAGCCTCTACATGGAGACCATGGAGGAGATGGTGGGTGGGGTCAAGGATTCGGCCCTCCCCAAAAAAAATTTAATATAAATTTTTTTTAAGGAAATTTTGTTTGATTAGATTTTTGTTTTATTAATAAACATTAATAAAACTTACAATTTACAATTTAAATTTTATAACTTGATATACCAAAAGAACGATAAACAACATTTAAAAGTAATTATTCTTTAATCCATCATTTAAGATAAATAAACATTAAATCAACTATGCATGTATGAGGAATTCATTCAATTTACAACTGAATTAGGATAATAGTTTTAATGAAAGAACTAATTTTAAGAGACCATATAGTTAACCTTCTTTTGAACTATATTCAAGTAATAAACTTGCATAATTTACAACTTGCTTTCCAAACTTGATAAATAAGAAACTTTACCAATTTACAATTTATCGACTTTTCAATACAATTTCTCCTTGCACAATATAGGAAGGTTTCAATATTAACTCGTCTTTTATAAACCAATATTTCAAGGAGTTTAAAACTTTCCTCATTTGAAAAGAAAATTACCATACAAAACAATTAAGTCACTTGTAATTACAAATTCTCCTAAGCATGCTTGTTTCTCCAAAAGCTTCATAGATTCTGCAAATAAAACCATGTAGGTTGACCATGGAGGCTCACCTCCCAACCTAGGCCTTTTAGGCCACCCCTGAGCTAGGTGTTATAAACACCAATAGGTGCAAACATAACCATATACATCAAAACATGGAGACACACACACAAAACACACCCGTAACCAAGGTCGTGCACATAAGTCACTGAAAGGCTACTATAACATGGGGTGAAAGTGGACCAAGAACCCATAGAAGACACCCAAGTTATAAGTAAGGAATTATGTGCCACACATGGACACAAAAAATTCCTTTTCAATATAGCCTTATTCCCCCCTTTCCCTTAGGCAAAATTTGACCACATGGAGCCCATAACATCCATGCTTATACTTCCCACACATGGAGAAGCTCTACTCTAAAAGGGCTTCCAAATAACCTTTCACCCCTCAAGGTTACCCATCCCACCCACGGATGAGTACACCTTGAAAACTCCCATAAAAAGTAAGCAATAACGAAATAAATACAACACTTTTCACACCTCCATGGAAATCCATGGAGTTGAAAACAATAACATGAAAACACCATTAATCTACCTTGAGCTTTTACATGCATGGAAATAAGATATGCTACAAGTTCTAGAGGAAACCGAACCTTAAGTCCTAAGATGAATGATGAAATTGAGAAGCTTTCCCCATTTAAGCCTTTCCTTCCTTCTTCATTTCTAGTGGTCTCTAAGAGTATAGAGTAGGTGAACAACCTTATTTCATCTCCCCATCTCCCTAAATAGGCTCTAGCCAAGAAAATGTCTCATTCCTGCATTAATGAGGAAGCCTCTAGACACTTCCCTTTCCTTCCTAAGTCAAGGTCCTAATCAATAGCATTAATGGATCACATGGGAAGGATTGAATAAGTTGCCCAAACTTTCCAAACTCTTCAATTTTCGCCATTTTGAAGAGGAGATATTTTAGAGGTGTCATAAATGAGTCCCAAGGCTCTTAATGGGTTGAAAATGATCCCTAACCCCTAAGGTGCCAAGTAGGGTGGTCAAAACTAACCCTAAATACCTTCTAGAAGCCTATTTGGTCCTCCTAAACTCCACTTAAAGTTTACATCCGAATTTCAACTCTCTTGACCCAATCTAATCTTCCTAAATCTAAGGTTTGCATGGGTACTACACTAGGTAACCCTTGGGTCATGAATAGGTCTACCCTAGTTACATTTACTAGCCATGTCAACACATGAATACATAGGTGTCAAGTGACACACACAAATTACATTAGGCATGACCCATTTAACTTTTAACATAATTAATTTAAATACAATCATACGAAATACATTTATGAATAAAATACATAACAACGAGGTCCATGTCTCTTCATGGATAGGACCTTAGCATTACAGTGAATATACATAGGTTAGTCTTTGAAACTCCACATTTAATACCATGGTCAACTGCTTGCACACTCATTGCACACATCAGTAGGTCCAATAAATCAACATATAAATATAACATAATACATAATGTAACACACACAACACTTACATTTTCATTCCTTTACACATTGGAAATGTAAACAATATCTGCATCTTAACATATATATTTCACTCAATGCATCATAAACTAAATCATAAGGATAAACCACATATTTAACCATAGCATATCTCTTTATTAGGTTCACATCAACATAATGATTAATAACATGGTACGGGATCTTACAGATCCTGAAAAATAACATATGTATCCAAGTATTTAAGAGTCTCAAATAGTAACAACTGATAACATAAACATGGAAATATATAGCTAAGCTATGATGATCTGGGTTAGGCCTCACATCCACCCCCTCTAGGCATGAACATCCTCCTAGATTTTATCAAAGAGGTGGGGGTACTATTATCTTAGCTGTACTGCATCCTTGCATGAGATTTTAACCCTGCCATAGCAATCTAACTAAATCCTAGCCTGGTCCATCTCTCTGCCTCAATGGGTTAGGGTCCATCATGCCAAGATATAGAAGGACTCATGAACCAACTATCCATCCTACTCTACGTGTGACCTCAATGACTATAGCCTGATGCTCTTCATGGTGGTCATCAACTTCTATAAACACTCTATGGGACTTTCCCATAAATTCAACTATAGGCCCAATCATTGTTTCTTATTGACTTTCTCCTTGGGAACACTCTTGAGCAATGTGCCCCATGTCTCTGTATGTGTAGCAAGGCCCTCGTGACCAATTTTGCACTCCCTGAGGCCTAGAGTATTGAACTCCTTTTGTCCTAATGGACCTATTAGAACCACCCTTAGAGGACTGTAGAATCTGCACAAGAGGTGTAAAATTTTCTTGGTGCCTCTGGTCCCTCCTAGGACCATGTGACTACCACGGTTTGGGCTTAAATCCATGTTTCTCATGTGGTGGTCTCTGTTTCAAATTATGTTGAGGCTAGGGATCTCTAAATATCCCTGATGAGCTCCCTTGATTTCCTTTCCAAGGGGTTGTTTGATATCCTGATGATTGAGATACTAATTTATGGTTTTAAGACCTATCATAAGATCTTTCCTTTATGTCCTCAAATATCACGGGCCTCTCAAACACTTGAGCCACTAAACCTGGTAGAGGCTCATACCTATTTAATTATTCAATACCATGCTCTCCCTACCCTACTGCAAGTCTTAGAGAAGGGCTTCTACTCCATTCTCTGGATGGAACTCTAAGTCTCTTGGCATCCTGGTGTTGTTCTTGCTGGGCTATAGGAGGCAACCTTTCTAGGATGATTTTGGCTAAAGTCTGCAAAGCCAATAGGATGGCCTAGTTTGGATTAGGAGATGGTTAGAGAGAGGGATTTTGATGCCCTCTAGGAACCTCTAACTCCTTCCTAATCTCCTTATGAATAGAAATAATACGACTACGACCTCACCCACATGAACGAGGCTGAAATGAAGTTGGCATCATCCTTAAGTTTCAAAAAGGTTTTATGTGTTAGGCTCATAATAAGATCATTATTTCCTTATTCATATACCCAATTATATCTTAACCTAATTGATCATTAACATTTAATCACCTAATACTTTAGAATCTAAACTCATATTTTTGTGAATACAACTTTCTATTCCAATCAATAATCAACTTAAACACTTACTGTATCACTAAAATAATCAATTTAAACAATTAGACTTAATACAACACAATGTGCCATAAGATTAACAACATAAATAAGGGAAAACATAGAATACATCTAAATCTAGTCTAAACATATAATTGTAATACATAGGCACTTTTGACACCTAAAAAATCAGGTTCTAAATACGCAAAACATTAGGGAAGTATAATCTCCATTTTTTATTTTTATATAATTTCCCTATGTAAAAAATTAAAACAATTAAAAAGGGCATAAATATTTATCATTATTATATGTTCATGAAATAGGTTTTAGTTATTTTATTTCAATAAATTTAATGCACGTACATTTTGAAATAAAATAATTATAAATAATGATAAATAATAAGCTAGTTAAGTAAAAAGGTGACGAGAGGGAGTTGAACACTCAACCTCTCAAGCCAACCTTTTTTCCTACCTACCTACCCTCCTACCCTCTAACCAGTTAGTCTATTATTATTCTTCAAGAGGATTTGGAAGAGGAACTAATTTATTTACAATTTCATGTGCAGGTGAAAAATCAATACAATTTCTCACATAAGAAGTATTTCTTTCCTTAATTATTTTAAATTCAAATATGAAATATTCCTTTCATAAGAATTATTTATTTTATTATTTTTAGGAAAAAAGAGTGGGGAGAGAGAGTTGAATACTCGACCTCTCGACGCACCCTTTCTTCCTAACCTAACTACCTGACCTACCCAAACCGATTGTCCTATTTTATTCCTTGAGAGTATGGGTAGGAAATAAAGGTATAAATTAAAGATTATTTTATTCCTTTTAGTAATTTAGAAATAAATTATTAGCATAATAAATGTATTGAATTTCTCTTGCATGATGTTATTAAAGGATTTTATATTTTACGTGATTTGAATTTTACTAATGTGATCCTTTTTAAATTTAATTTCTAATTTTGTTGGATTAGGAGAGATAGGGTACTGAGAGGGGAGGCGTGAATCAGTGCCCACAAAAACTTTAACTCATAAACCTTTCAGATCTAAAACAGCAAACAGTAATAACCTTGCACAATAACTTGTATCCAATGCATGTATCATTCATCCATTCAACTTGTGAAAGTAAATAACATGAAATCAACAATATAACAGTCCCATAACACAAGTATTTTGGTAACGCAGAAACCCTTATTAGAAGGTAAAAACTACAGTGGGGGTGACACCCACAAATTCTTCACTACTACAGATAGAAAAGGTTTTCCTATTAGGGTTACAAGTGGTGATCACTTCTGGTGATCTTACTCAGTTAGGAGTAACATATTAGATCAACTAGATCTACCTAGTGATAGGATTTTAACAACACTTCTTAAGTGTGCACTCGATTAAGAGATTTACAAAAGACTGTTAGGTCTACTCTATTAAAAGAATTTACGAAAACTCTATTACAATGATTAGAAAGCAATAGGTATCTATCTACTAATGACAACTCAATTTGTGTGATACAGATCTATGAAATACTGAATAGATATCACCTTTTCTATGAAGATTCTCTATTCTGAACTGCTCGGTTAGCCTAATTTTAATTCTACTTTATTCTGATTACCTCTGAATATTGTTCTACTCTATTTGTCAATTGATGATCTTGAAGTTGGCTAAAGCTTTAAGAACTTCTTCATTCATGAATTAGTTCACATCAAAAATGATGCAAAGATACAATTATATAGCATACTACTTTATGTCACTTAAAAAAATTAGGTTACAATATCATAGAGAAAACCCTAAGATCAACAGTGTATAAAAATAACCTAGATCAAAACAAATCATAAGATCTTCATCACATTTAATGAATATCTCAACAATAAATTATCCTCGATCTTGGTAAAATGTTTTCTGATTTTGTTGTAACCGTTTTCATAGATAGATGTGCCATTTCTTATTCCTATGTCATTTCCTATGATCCTCGGTAAACACTATATGTATTTCTCAGTAAATACACTAGTGCTTGGTGTCCAATTTGCTTGATGTTTACTGTGCTCGGTATCAGTGTACATTGATGCTCAGTAGGACTACCCTGGTGCTCGGTGTGAAGACTTAAATGACTAGCCTATTAGAGCTTGCAGTTACTGACTAGAGTAGCATAGGTAACCGACCGATGTCTTTGATACTAATGACAACCTTTACTACTCAAATAGAGATAAAAATCTCCCTCTTTGGCATTACTATCAAAACCTTAATATATACAAACCTTATATCTCCACCATATACATATATACTTATTAAAAAGTTTCTATATACTCCCCCTTCGTGCATGCTTCGCTAATGTGTATTATACTTAGCATATATTTACATATTTGGCATTTACATTATTATCCCCCTTTTTTATATTAATGCCAAATACAAAAATGTATACTTACAGCTTCTCAAAAATGTGCTGATGGGTTTTCTTCAATGGTTCCAAGAGGTTTTCTTCAAATCTAACTTCTCCTGTGTTGCCTTCCTATTGTAAGATAGCTCTATGCGCTGCCTATCTACCTCTAGATACCTTTCCTCCCACCTAGCACTCTATACATTTAGGTCCCAAACCTGAGCTCTGAGATGTCTAATAGTCTCTCATGAAGTAACAGGAACAATAGGATCTACCTCAGCTGCTGGCATCTTTGTGTCCTGTGCTGGCTACTCTAGCTGCTGGTCAGTGGTATTTGCTCTAGGTGCCTTACGGTGTCTAACCTCAGCTCCTAGATCAAAATTGGTATCTTCCTGTAAGGGATCTACATCACCACCTACAAACTGCTTAATTGCTATGACATCATCTACAGAACCAACACCGCCCAAGGTACCACTCTCACCCCTGGTCCGTCTCTATGAACCTATGGATGTACCTACTATAGAAGTAGAAGGATGAGGGGGCCTCATCTATCTGGATGGTCTTTATGGTGGGGCCATCGCTCTGGGTCTTGGGGGTGTAGGCTATATCATCAGACCCTGTGGCATAGGAGCTCCTGTCACATCCATCACCTCCTCCATGGAGGGTATCAACTCAGTAGGATCTGAGAATCTATGGATAGGGTGGTCTGCAAACCAAGAGATGTATCCATCTGTGACCCCTGCATCAACTACCTATGGATAGTAGTCCCAATCTCTACCTATGATCCTACTGTACTCCTCTGAACATAGAGAATAAGTGAGCCTCTGTGTCCATCTGAGCTCAATCTCATGAACAATGTGAGCATATGCAGTATACTCCTGTGGGGCATCCTATCTGGGTCCATACTAATGCCACACTCTAGTAATGATAAATCTCTCCAAAATAGTGGAGGAATGACCAATGAGAACCCGACTCTGAAAAAGAAAGTTGTACTACTCCCTCGCAATGGACCATGCCTCTATCTGCAAGTAGGGTCTTCAATGCACAAATGTTATATCATACAAACATCATCTAAAATACTCAGTATGACCCATGTGGACCTTTGTGAGATAACCAGCATACGTATATATCACTAGCTCTTGTGGCAGACGCTGTGTTTAGAAAACTGGTCTCAAAACTAGGATATGCTCCCACGCCCATATTTGTAACACAAGAGCTCCAGAAGTGAAACTCTTGCAATCCTAATACACAACCTCGTGCATCTCTAAAAACATGTGTGTCAAAAGACACTGACCCCAAGCAAGGTCAATGGGTGTTGCCATAAGAAGCACCACCATTGGGGCCCATCCCATCAAGAAGTCATTCTACTGACAGCCTGGCATGATGAGCTCACCGATCATCCCAGCAATAATGCACTCTAAGCGGTGTGTCTGACCATATCTTTGTACAAGGGTCTCCGAGGAAATGGACCCTGTCAACTGTGTGTCATCACCAAATAGACACCTAAATGCATGAAGACCTATTTGGCCGGAACTCACATACTCAGGACACCGACTGCTATGGAAGGGAATGTGTAGTATCCTGTAAATATCCTCTAGAGTCACAGTGATCTCCCCAATCAGTAAATGAAATGTCTGTGTCTCAGACTGGAATCTCTTGATAAGTGTAGTCAACATGCCATGGTTTGCCCTAATATCAGGTAAATGGATCAAATACTCAAAACCACACACAGTAAGATTAACCCTCATAGGGTTAGGAAGTGAGACACATAATCTCTAGGTCGTTGAGTATGAATGTTTGACATGAATATCTGGATATGTGACCTATATCATACAAAAATAGGGAATTTTATGAGAAATTGGGTTCAACAACAGGCTAATAGTGTAGAAATTAAACAGTTTGGTATTTCAAAAGGTAGGTCAAAGAGTCAGCAATCAGGCAGAACAATCAGAAAAGTTAAAATTTTGACCTAAATATCAGTTTTTAGCTCACTGTTATTCATACGACAGTCCAGACTGGCACTAAAAGTCATACGACACTCTACAATAGACCATACAACAACCCATGGTCATACGACACTGGGCACTTTGTCATACAATTTTCGAGGGACCCAATGAAATGTCATACGACTCATGGGTCCCTCTCATATGACACTAGGTGGGTCATGAAATGACAAAGCAATTCAAATTCAAATGTCGTACGAGTCTAGATTGGGACTCGTATGAGTTTTCATACATGCGAAATTAAAAAAGCAAAATGCGTACGACAAACTTCTAAAATGCTATAAAACATGAAAATTTTGGATTTTCAAAGGGGCATAGAGGTCCACATATCGGATGTCCATACTATCGAGGTCTGTCATGTCTCCAGCTGCGCTCAAATCGATGTGAACTCACAGGTACCTTTGGTTCTCGATGTTTTGCCATTTTCTTGCTCAGAGGGCTCCACAAGATCTCAAAAGTCAAATGGTTGAAATGATTTGAAAATGACCCTTCTGGCCTTTATATAGTTTTTGACCTATTTTTCAAAAGTGCTTCATTTTCCACAAAAATTGCACCCCTGGCTAATTTCAACATTTTGAATCCATTTTCGGGATCAAAATCAAAATATGAGATCATTTATTATGTCAAAATCCTGATTTAAATTTTTTGGACCTAGGACAGTCTACTGCTTGCATATTCGATCTTTGATCATCACAAAAATCTAGTATTCAACTTAACTGATTATCTTACATCAAACTATCAAAATTTCAACTTGGTCAACCATGGTCAACTCATGGTCAAACCTAGTCAAGCTTGGTCTTCTGGACCTCTAAACGATCTAGAATGCATTCCCAAACGTGTTTAACCACTTCTCAAATCCATTAACATGCTTCTAAACCATTTAATGTTGACTTTTCTTGTCAAATTTCAATTTTAATCCCGAAGGGGGCATGGTATTGCACATCATTCAAAGTATGTAATCATATCTTTGCTAAAATTATATCTTTCCTCAGTAATCAAGACAACAACCACATCTAGTTACTGATTCATCAAAAGTCCTCATCGCTCGGGGAAAATCTATCATCACTTAGGGCATATCAGATTCATCAAGATCCATATCAATCTGGTATTCTCCTAATCTTGTAAATTGTATCAATTTTTGCAACTATCGGTTCAAATGTGTTATTTCATTGGTTCTTCGATAACTGAAGGGTTCAGATGTGATACCTACGTGATTCTTCTAAGGACAATCGAGTCTAGAATCAGTCACTCACTTCTTCGCAATCATAAGGTTCAGAATCATGTGTTTTGATGCTTTTGTTTCATCGGTTCATTTGCTGTTATAGTTAACATTATCTTTGGTCATTCAGGACATGTTATCTTCATATCAATTTCAATCAATTTTGGTCTCATATCAATTTCAATTTCAAACATCAGTTTCAATATCATACACAGGCTGTCTTTGAACCATTGCACTTCGCACAGCAATTCAAAGAGGGGCAAAATGTAATACCCCAAAAATGGGCTATAGGTTCATTACCCTCTATATCAACATATCGAACAAAATTGACATCAAAGTCCTAACCAAAGGCACATTTGAACATCATCAAATCCTAATTGATTATCTTAAATTCTGCATTGGGGAATATTCCTAGTAATATCCCTAATCATCTTAATTATCTTTAATTTAATGATTATTTGGTGATAAATCACAATTATCCTAAAGTTGATTAATTGAATATGATGAATATTTAATTAATTGATTTAATTCTGCCACTTAATTATTTAATTAAATTTAATTATATTTCTTCCTAGGTATTATTATTTAAATTTGACAATAAATCAAAATTTCTATCATTAATTGATTAAATTCTTATTTAATTAATTAAAGCAAGTTGTCATATTTGATGATATTATTTTTGAATAAAAGTTTGATTAAATGATTGATTAACCCATAAATCAATTGTTTTATTTCAAAAATCAATTAATTTGAGAATAAATCACTTTATTTATTTATTAATTCATAATTATCCATGTGCACAATCAAAGAGCAGTTAAACTCCAAATCAGAAAATCAATGTAAGTTATTGACTTTTTGGAACTCAACATCATTTTTGAGTTTTAAAGTTGATCTAAACTTCTAATTTGAGTTAAAAAGTTGTTTTTGCATGATTTGCATGTTTTTGTGAATTAAATTATCTTTATTTAAAAATAACTCAAAAATCAAGCTGAGTTATTTGAGTGATTTATGGCTTTCTTTCATGCATCCTCAAAGCCCTGGATTTCTATAAATTAAGGCCTCAGCTCTTCACAAATCATCCACAGAATCCACAAGAATTGCATAATCATGCTGCTGAATTGGAGACTAAAGAATCATCTTTGCAAATCCAAGCTTTGTGAGATCAATATTGCATAGTTTTTCATATCATATTAGTGTTCATTTGTTAGATCATCATAGCATATCAGTTTTTTTACATATCACAGATTCATATCAGTTTTCATCACATCATTGCATAGAAAATTTAAAAAAATAGATTAATTGCATTCATATTTCATATCATTTTTGCATTCAAATCCTTCGTTTAGGTGTCGTCAAGGTCACTTATTTTGATAACAATCTAAGAACATCTTTCTCGCACCTATTAGAAGGTAGTAAATGGCCTGGTTAGTTTAGCTTTCAATTCATTGCATGTTTTCATTTTTGCTAACCTCTAATGTTTTACTGAAGTGTTGTGTCTACAAATCAGGTACAAAATTCACACACACAGTAACTTGTGCTTCATCCTGAGTATTGTCTGGTGCATTATTCACATCATCATCATCATCCCTATCATCAGGATCACCATTTTTTATGTCCTCAATGAGTACATCATTGTCATTTTTCTCCTTAACTTGGATCTCTGCTGGATCACATGCATCCTATGAATTGTCCTTAATTTCTTGTACAAGTGTTGTATCAATTACCTTGGTAAATGATACCTCTAATTCTTTAGTCTTCTTTGCTGCATCATCTTCAATGAATATACCTTTACCTTTGGACTTCTGTCTCTTTTTAGACAAATTTTGAAATGCATTTTTCTCATTTTTCTCTCTAATTGCTAAAATTGAACTCCAGATGAGTTCACCAGACTCATCAAGATCTGCCAGATTCTCATCTAAAATTTGCATAGCTCAACTCTTTATTTTGAATCTCTGAGCATAAGTGTCCATAAGCTCTTTTATTTCTTCAAGTGATAAGTTATTCTCTCATCTTTTTCTCGGTATCCAGTGCATATGACCATTTATGGTTTATTCTCTCTTCAAGTGCCACTGGGAGCTGTGTAGTGAATTCTAATGGAACTTTTCTGAAGCGTATCATCATTTGAATGATTTCTTGCTCAATTTTATTTTGATCTTCATTTGACATGCTATCAAATCATTTAAGTTTCAGATCAGAAAGATCTCCATTCTTAATTAGTTCTGAAGCAACCTCATCAATTGATCTTTCTTTGTTGTTGAGCACCTTGAATTGACTTTGATCATTCTCATTTTCTTCATCCTCGAGGTCTTCTATATTCCTTATTAACCATCTTCTTTTCCTCAGTGCTCCTACTACCACCTTGGGTCCCTTCTTTACATAAGTCTTTTTCGGTGTAGCAACCTTACATTTTTCTACCTTCACAGCTACCTTCTTCGGTGGTGGTGAAGTTGCAGTTGATGACCTTGTGCGTGCACCTGTTCGCACTAGCAACTTCCTCTTCTTTGGAGCTGGGGTAGGTGAAACTGGTATAGGGTCTTATTCTTCTTCAGACTCAGTTTCCTCACTATCAAATGGTTTGTCAGCCAACATTAACTAACCTTTGATTGTAGGTTCAACTGGTGACTCCTCGGATGAGTCAGATATAGTCTCAGACTTCTCAGATAAAAATTTCTTCATTTTCTTGGCTTTCCATGTCATTTTACCAATGACAAGATCAGTTTTTATTCTTGATTTTTCCTCCTCATAGGTTCCAAACCTTTTATCCTTTTTGTCCTTTGGTAAAGCCAATAATGCTTCAATAGATTTCAGATCTAAATCATGATCCATCTAATATCCCATTGGTGCTAGCCATTTTATCCTCGGCTCTACAGCTTTAATCAATGTGTGGTTGGTGTTCACTAGGAAACATATATCCATCTCATACTTCTCTACTAGTGAACTCAGAATTCTACTTCTTGGATTCATTTTTACCTTAAAATCCTCAAAAATATTCATCTATAACATTTTCTGCATTATCTCCCAGACCTTTTATCATATCAAAAAAATTTTAAGTGATCGGTTTTTCAATAGACAAATTAGTGTGACCGACAAAAGGAAAGAATTTTTGGAGATAGAAAAACAAACATACTAGTAATGATCCAAACTTACAAGTATTGGACTTTTGTGACCTGATTGTTTTCATGTTTTCTTCAACCTATCTCAAAAGTAGCTCATCGAGCTCTATCTGATGACCTTTCTTTATTATTTTGTAAGCCATGTCTACTACACTACACGGTACACTATTTACTCTGCTCGAGTGGAAAAACTTATAGCCAATTATGTGCGCTACAAACTTAACTTCTGGATCCACAATGGATGTGATTTTCAAAAATCTATCGTCCCATGTTGTGCCAATATTTTTCTCAACATCGACTCACGAAGAACTTTGGAATGCCTTGGCTTTTTCGGTAGTAGGGTAACCAATAACCTTGCTAATCATTCTCCTTGTCACTTGGATCAGTTTATCTAACCATAATTTGCCCTCATGATAACGACTTAACACAACCCTAATCCATTCATTCTTAAAATTCTTCAAAAAATTTAGGGCATTCGTAAGTTCAAGTGTTTCTACTTGTATGTGTTCTAGTTTTAGCTTTTCTTGTCCATCACATAGTGCCTGATATGCAACATACATGTCAAAATATCCTATTTCCCCAATTTTATAGAGAATGTACGATCGTATGTCTTCAACCAATAAAACCCTAGGTGGGATGCTTGAAAAAGCACCTGCTAAATCTATTTTAGGTTCTACTTCAAGGTGTAACTTATAGTTCAGTTCATTATAGTTTGCTGAAACTATAAGATTAACTTCCTCTTCCACAACTTTAGAAGAACTCATAGTAGATGCCATTTCAACAAACTAGGTTTTCAGTAAGTATGAAGTATATGCTCGGTAGGGTTTCAACTTACTCAAAATATTTTGAAGAATGTGCTCAGTTCGATTTGCAACTGCTTTAAATTCTCTTGAAAGATTCCTTGCTCAAACTTGCTCTATGAAATTTTTGCTTTCTGAAATCGCAATGTGAAAATGAACTAGTCTTCTATGTATTTATAACATTTTCCGTATTCCCACTCAAAACTTTATGCAATAAATGCTTGACCTACTTCCAATTCATGACAACTGTTAGCTCGACGACGACTACAAACTTTCATCAACTCAGTTAACACATGATTTATTTTCTCAGTTGATACTGATAGTCTGTTAACCTTGAATAGTGATTACCGATGGGTAATCTTTTGCTTGGTCTAACTTTTATCAACTATGTGACTTTGTTAGCTCATAACATATAAACCATAATACATCTTTATTCATCCTGATTTTGTATTTTCTCATCATATATAAGGAACTATATGTAAAATATGATTATTTTGAAATGTCAGTCCCATACATACCTATATCACCTTAGGTGGAAGTACCGATGTCACCCAATCCAATGGATGAGGTTTCACCGACAACATTACTTGACTCATCATTCTCATTTGATGCTTTCTTCCACATGTCATTCCTTATTCTCATGATATCTGCAATAGTGTTTCCATTCTCAAATACATGATTTTCTTATGGTGCTCAGTCTCTGCAGTCCTTGCTTAGATGACAGACCTTATGACAATGCAAACATGCCATTATAGTACTTGTCTAGCTTTGTGATTGTCCAGCCCATCTTTTCCTATTGCAATTTTCTGCAATGTGCCCATATCTACCACATGCAATACAGTTAGTCCATGTGTTGTAATCCCAAACATAAGAATTACCTTGTCTCTTCAGTTGATAAGGCTTGTATTGTGTCTTCTACTTTGGAGTCCATACTTGCTTCATTTTTTCCTTACACTCTCATGCAGTGTGTCCATGTTCATTGCAAGTGTAACATAATTTCTCCATAGTAGGATTGTTAGCATTCTTATTTAGTTTAGCTCTACACTCATAATCTTGATGAACAAATTTTCCACAACAGTAACAATATCCATTAAACTTAGGATTGATTGGAGGTTTACCTTGTGCTTTGCTTCTACACACATTAGAAGTATGTCACAGTTTTCCACAGTGATAACATGTCAACACTTTAGGTCTTTGACCTTGATTGTTGTTGAATTATTTAGCTTGTTGTGATGATTCTCCTTCGCCGGTATAGCCTAATCCAACTTTGCTTCCAAATCTTCTTTGATTGATTAGAAAATCATCAATCCTTTTAGAACTCTCCTCAGCCAATTTATTCATTTCATGATGTTCTTCTTGATTTTTCACTTCATTTCTCATCTTTTCATTCTCTTCTCTGAGAACACCTATATCTTCAAGTTTTCTTGACAATTCTCCATTAACTTGGTTGACCTCCTGATTCACAATCACCATCGAATTTGAGATTTCAAAATGATGCTTGGTGAGTCTATGTATCTCACTTTCTTTTACTTTAAGTTTTTCAGTTATTAGTCTTTGGTCTTCAATAGCTAGATTCCTTTCTTGCTCAGCCTATCTAGCATTGTTCATTACTTCTACCATTCTTACCATCTAAGATTCTTGATCGATTTGTAGTGCTTTCACTTGTTTGATTAAGTGAATATTCTTTTCAGACAAATCAGAGACTATACTTTCAGATCCATCAGAAATACTTCCTGAACTAGATCCAATATGATCAAATACATCATCAATCACTTCTTCATGGTAACCAATCTCATTTTGCAAAATATCTAGGTTCTTCCTTTCAACCACTAATTTCTTCAGTCCATCCTTAGCTTGCTTATACTACTCAATAAACATCTGCATTTGAATCTTTTGATTCTCTATAGTTTTATCTAACTTATACCTCCATGACTAGATCTTTACCCTTCAGTGGTTAAACTGTCCAATAAGAGAACTGTGCTCCGATACTAATTGTTGGATTAGGAGAGATAGGGTACTGAGAGGGGAGGGGTGAATCAGTGCCCACAAAAACTTTAACTCATAAACCTTTCCGATCTAAAATAACAAATAGTAATAACCTTGCAAAATAACTTGTATCCAATGCATGTATCATTCATCCATTCAACTTGTAAAAGTAAATAACATGAAATCAACAATATAACAGTCCCATAACACAAGTATTTTGGTAATGTAGAAACCTTTGTTAGAAGGTAAAAACTACGGTGGGGATGACACCCACAAATTCATCACTACTGCAGATCGAAAAGGTTTGCCTGTTAGTGTAATGCCCACCCTAGCATCTTCTTATGTTAGACTGACAGGACTTTTCCTTTGGCACTTTTGATTTTATGATGGACTATGGTTATTATTTAGTTAACAATTTATGAGACATTTGAGCATATATATTTGGTTATTGCAGTTTATTGGAAATATTTAATGAGTTATAATTTTAATGATGAATGGCTAGAAATGAACTATCGGTAAAATGTTTTACAATGATTTGTGTTATGATGTTTATATTATGATTTAACCCTACTGACCCTATTATGGTTTGAGGTTCACTGGTTGATGTGAGTGTAGGATGAGGAGGGGCAGTTGTAGTTACTCCTACGGGAGGTCCACACGGTGTTGCACTCTCCCTCCTTGTTTTCCATTGTCTATTTATAATTATATATTTGTATATGCATATCATTTGGTGATGTAGGATGTAGGTACCAGGCATCGTGTCCACCTGGCTACATAGGTCTGAGCATGCCTTCAAAATCCTTGAGCTGTTGATTTGTGGAGATCTAACCAAGATACTCCCGAGGTTACCCATGGACTTAGAATTATGTTTAGGAAGTTATCCTAGTTGGGAAAGTGGAATGCAGTTTATGTTATGGACTTGATTTGATGTTGGTCTAAGTTTATGTTATGAGTTAGAATTAATCTATTTTGTATGTATAATAATTATAAATATGTTTGTTTGTATTTTATATAGGTATGTGTATATGTGGGTGCACACACATATATCCATGCTTATATAAATAATAATAATTGTATCTTTTCGTTAATTGTGTTTATGACATGTTGTTTATAATAAATAAATAGAGTGAGTTAAATAAAGTATATTTAATGAATGTATTTAATAAAAAGTAAACATAGTAATAATAAAAGGAAAATGCCCTTTGTAGTGAAATTAGCTATCTAGAAGGGAGTTGAACTCGAGACCTTCTAGAAGTTAGGCCACTTGTTTTCCTATTGTGCTATGTGTTTTTCTTAAAAGGTATTTGTCTATTATTCTTGTTATGCCTTCATTTAAAAGATATTTTAATTAATTTTATTAAAACCTTGATTAAGTCTTTACGGGAAATTATTTGGTTGTTCCTCCAACCAACTATGGAAGTTGGAGAAGTTGCTTCCTATAAAGCAACTCCTCCAACCACATAGTTGGAAGATAAATACTGGAAGATTTTTGTGTGCGGGAGGATGTTAATTTTTGGAAGATTGGTTTTCTTTTGAGTTGTTGTTTTTCTCTAGAAATTTTGGTCATAGTTTATGTGAGTTTGAGAGTCTCTGGTTGGTGAAGTCATTTGTGTGAGGATTTCTTGGAATTGGTTGCCAGAGGAAGATTTTCAGAGGGATATCTACTCAAGGATTGAAGTTTCACAAAGATTCTCAAGTCAAGGGAAGAGGATTTCTCTGTAGGAACCAAGGTAGGGTCTAAAACTGGGAAGAATCTCCATTCTTCCTCTTTGTGTATGAATGTGTGCTTTGTGTGTTGTATTGTCTTTATAAATTATAGAATGATTATGTTCTGCATATCTATATATGTTGTTCCTGGAATAGTGGTTTGGAGTTGTAGGATTATGTTTACATATTTCATCATGATTGTATGTATATGATTATTTCTGCATTTGTTAGAGGCTTTAGGGTCCTTAGCATTCTCTGTGTATTTCCTCTCTTATCCAAAATGTCCATGAGTTCTTTGAGGCTTTAGAACTTCTATTTCAACCCTATAGTTTCATGTCTATTTTTACACCACTTTTATTCGCCCAGATCTAGAATAGATTTATTAGATAGATAGGATGGATTGACGAGCCATTTTTGAAGGGAAACTGGGAGATCTCAAATGGGTCATACTTAGATTAGGCAACCATAGTTCCCATAATGCCCAGTTTTACCTGCAAGACAAAGTTGACAGTCATATTTTGTAGTTTCTGGAAATTGGTTTAGTGATGACCGAGTAAGTTAGTGATGACCAAGTAAGTTAGTGTTAGCTAAGCAAACTATGTTAACTGAGTAGACTGTATGAACTGAGCAAATTAGTGTTAACCAAGGAAAAATAGGCTTTCTACAATTATAACATTTAAGTATAAGTTTAATTTCTTATACTTTAAGTTATACTTGTATAAAGGGTTTAGGTACCTTCTGAGATGATTGGGATAGGTTTCAGATTCATGGGAGTTAAGAAGCAATTTCTAATTTTGAGATTTCTTAAAAATTCAAACTTAACCAAATTTCAGGTTAATGAGATTTCCATAGATGGATGTTATTTTGTGCATGCGGAAGTTGTATCACCTATATGTGTTCGTTACTTTTTTTGTTGAGGCTATATGGTTTATTTATGATGTGTTTGCACTTGTCTTGTACTTGAGTTTAGTTTATGAGGCTAGGACTTGTCTCAGTGGCCTGTGTGCACGGGAGGGTGCCTTTGACCTATAAATGAGCCTTGGGAAAGTTTTACTTGGGCATGTGGAAATTTTTTATGATTTCTTTTGAGATGTCTTGTGTTAGACCTTCTTCCAATAGTTTCTTGTTATGTATATGGATATGGTTAGGACTTGTTCTTTGGGCCTAAGTGCACCGGGGAGTCTCTTAAACCTATGAATCAGGACTTGGAAGTACCATTTTGTATTTGTGTCTTGTGATGGGGTAAGGGAATAGGAACCTTAAGTGATTGGCTCACCAAAGGTGTTAAGACCCTAAAGTGGTTGCCAGATGATCCTATGGGTGGGTTTTTAAAAAGTGATAACTTTAAAAATTAACCTGGGAAGGGGGGATTCAAAAGATAATGAAAGAGAACATAATAATGGCCACACAGACCTGATTGGAGTACCAGGACCAAGGATAACTACCAGGGTGGATCCCTATTCATAAAGGGGGGATCAGGGTTACATGGTTACCAGGGAGGATCCCAATACATAGGTTGTGTGATGACACTCACTTAGGTGGTATCTTGGAGCCTTGACCTCTATGTTATAGTATGATGATATTTTTTGTTCTTTTTGAGTCTTGGATTTCTTTATTTTTTGAGCCATAGATTTCTTAGGACCTTGTGAGTATCTTGGTTCTATCTCCTAGCATGGGGGGTGGAACTTCACCAATTTCACATGGTTGGGTGGCAAAAATCTTTTGAGGTCCTATTCGTGGTTCGTGACTTGGATGCATTCAAATTTATGTATTGATGCAGATATTTGTATTTTGTATTATGTATTTTTGAAAGGAAAGATGAAAAGATATCTTGTAATGCCTTCGGGCCATTCATGTACTTGTTATTATGAGATCTATTATCAGAAAGATGTAATTGAAAAGAAAATCAATGTAATTGGGAGGGATAGTTCTAGGCTTGATTTCAAGGGTTATTAATTTGAAAGAACAAAGTTGGAAATATACAATGTAATGTTAAATGATCTTTTCTATCTCTTCTTTGTTGCAATGAAAGAAAAATGTTTATTATGCTATGGTTGAAATGTAATTTGTAATGAATATTTATTCAATGTGTAGGAAGGAGAAATGAAATTAGTATATGAAGTAAGAAACATAATTGTAAATGAAATGTTATTTTCTTACCCTATCTCTTAAGTTCTAAATGTGAAAGTAAAGAAAGGATATGAAATTCAATTTGGATAAGTAATGTAAATATGTTAGTAAATGATTTCACTAAGGGAACCTTAAGGACTATAAATGTGAAGTAATAATGATGTAAAGTTAGGGGGAAAAAAATTTGTTAGTTGCAATTTTTGGTCTTAAGACCTCATTCCTTATGGGTTCCCTCGCAAGGACATTATAGTTAGGGCTACAAGTGGTGATCACTTCTAGTGATATTACCCTATTAGGAGTAACATATTAGATCAGCTAGATCTACCTAGTGATAGGATTTTAACAACACTTCTTGAGTGTGCACTCGGTTAAGAGATTTACAAAAGACTATTAGGTCTACTCTGTTAAGAGATTTTACCAAAACCCTATTACAATGATTAGAAAGAAATATGTATATATCTGCTAATGATAACTCAATTGTTTGATACAGATCTATGAAATACTGAATAGATATCACCTTTTCTGTGAAGATTCTCTATTCTGAACTGCTTGGTTAGCCTAATTCTGATTCTGCTTTAATATGATTACCTCTGAAAATTATTCTGCTTTGTCTGTCAACTGATGATCTTGAAGTTGGCTAAAGCTTCAAGAACTTCTTCATTCATGCATTAGTTCACATCAAAAATTATGCAAAGATACAATTATATAGCATACTGTTTTATACCGCTTAACAAAATTAGGTTACAATATCATAGAGAAAACCCTAAGATCAATGGTGTACAAAAATAACCTAGATCAAAAAAAATCATAAGATCTTCATCGCATTTAATGAATATCTCAACAATAAATTATCCTTGATCATGTTAAAACATTTTTTGATTTTGTTGTAACCATTTGCATAGATAGATGTGCCATTTTTTATTCCTATGTCATTTCTTGTGATCCTCAGTAAACATTGTATGTACTGCTCGGTAAATACACTAGTGCTCGGTGTCTAGTTTGCTCAATGTTTATTGTGCTCGATATCAGTGTACATTGATGGTCGGTAGGATTGCCCCGGTGCTCAGTGTGAAGACTTAACCGACTGGCTTGTTAGAGCTTGTCATTATTGACTAGAGTAGCATAGGTAATTAGTCAATGTCTTTGATACTAATGACAACCTTTAATGCTCAAATAGAGATAACAATTTACCCTCATAAACCCTAAAGTGAAAAGTGTAAAAAGGAAATTCATGTTAGAAAAGATTACTATGCTCATAAGGTTTGAAATTATATTAATTAGCATAAATCTTTAATTTTCAAATACTTAAATGTAATCTTGTATTTTACCTTGTTGTAATTTTAATTTTAAAAAATCAAGCTATTAGGGTTATTTGATTTTAACTTTTCCATTTTGCAAATGCTAAATAAATGATTTGTAAATGTATGCATTTAGGGTTTTTGTTTAAAAGGGAAAAAAATTTTGCCTTAGACTCTATGCACTTTTATTAAGTGGGTGTAATATTTTATTTTTACATTAGAAATATTTCTTTAACATTAGGGTTATTTTTCTAAAGCATCAATGCATTTTCCCTAAGTAAATTATTTTTGAATATTATGGTGTTAGGGCAAGTGTTCCCTTTTTTTTAGGGTGAGTTATAAATCTTTAAACCCTTATATTTTAGAAATATTCCTATATGTAATCTATATTGTATTATGTTTGTGGAGAAGGATTTTGAAATAAATACATTTTGGTAAATATTTTAAAAGTAAATTTTATATTTGAACATTATATTCCTATGTAATGATTTTAAGTATTATCTTATGAATGTGATGTCTTTATGTTTTGATAATTAAAGTAAGTACCTTTGATTAATTATTTAATTGGTATTTTATTTTATTTATCAAATACATTTGTGTAAGTTATGTCATGGTTATATTTGATCTATTGTCAATTAATAAATAAGTAATTTTAAGGATCATGTTAAAAACCTAAAACATTATAGAGTATAATAAATTTAATTTTAAACTTTAGTACCTAATGTCGGGTGTTTTTGTGCAGGAGTTAAGCATAAGGATTATTATGCACATTACCTGAGGATATTACGAATTAAGTTTGTTATATGAGAAATGTTTTTCCCTAAAAAAACCATTTATATGGTTAATGTGTAATTTGTAGGGTTAGTCTTACGGATTAGGTTCTATGAAAAGGTATGTCTTTTCACGAGAAACCTTTGGCCAATATATTTGTATTGATACATTTGTAAATGAAGAAAACAACATGACACAATTGGGATAAATACCTCCTGCAACTACAGATTTGGACCTAATATTCAATTTTTCAAATGCTAATGTCAGATAAGTTGTTTTATGCTTTTTGAGATTATATATCAATTACTTTCAATTAGTTTTTCAGATACTCTTGTAACAGGGTGTTCTACTGTGTTATATTCCCTGATTTATTAATTCAAAGTTAATTTATGCAATTCGAATAGCAATTGTATGGTCTGTGAACATACCGTTGTTCCTGTCAGCCTCTTAATTTGGGTTAAAATTGATAAGATTAATTGCATAAATTGAATTGATTTGTGGATCAAGTAGAAGCCTATAGGATGATAGTCTTACTTTATGGGAGTAAGTTCTCTAAAAACTGTCTCTGACTATACGTAGGATTGGAAGTAATTGACTCAATACCCAAATTTGCATTAGGCACTGATCTCATTTCATTTGAAATTGTTATTTGGTTCTATTTTGTAGTTTACATTATAAATTTGATTTATTCCTTATAAAGCATTCAATTAGGTTTTAGTGATAGTTTTAAGCTTTAGTTTAGATTTCATGCAATTTAGCTATTAGGAGATTATATTATTTTCCTCCGAGGATTGTTTACCCCTTTGGAAGGAATTACGTTTATTTATGCATGTGTTTGTGCAGCATAGGGAACTTGTGAATTCAGGCCTACCAGCCTTGGCTCAATCGAATTAGAATTACAAAGGCACTTGTGTGTGCCTATTAGTTGGCCTCCAAACGGTCCATCATTTTTTAGCACCAACAAATTGGTGACTCTACTAGGGACCCTATCAGTGAAAGATAGTTTCAGGATCTTTGGTTACTGTGAGAAAGACTCTACTGGGATAAAAGACTTAGAACAGTTATATATTCCTCATAGAAGGTGAGGTGGTGACTCTAAAACTCAAGTCAGGAAAAGCCTATGTTAGGGAGACGATCTCTAAAGAATAATTTATTTGTTGAATTGAAACTGAATAGAAGAAATTAGAAATCAAAAAATAAGATGTTGTATGTGTCTCCTAAAAAATAGCCTGACAAGGATGATCAGGAGTTTTCCTGTGAGAAATTCCCAAGTTCAAATCAACATAGCCCAATGTGTAACAATGAGTATAGAAATACTTTTCCATATTCAAAGCCTGGTAATCAAGAAGTTGTTTATGAACAAGGGCAGGAGGATAGGTGGATGGATGAAGTAATTCAGGGGATGATTAGATTGGAGAATAAACATGAGAGGATGCTCAGAGCTCTCAGAAGATAGCCTGATGAAACTCTTAGAAAGTTGGGAATAGAAAGGGTTAGCATTCTTTCACTTGAAAGAAGTGATGTCGAAAATGGGGAAGTAAATAATAATAAAGTAATTGATAAAAATACTCGGGTGCCTAGCTACAACCCTCCTCATAAACAATGCAACAATGATCTTTTCAAAGCTTTTACTAACCCACTATACAATGCAAATGACAAGTGGGAGAACACCAATGATCATTGTGACAATCAAGACAGTGCAAGGAATAACAATGATCAGGGAAATGAAGATCATTGGAAAAAAGGGAGTGATAGAAGACAACATGATCATGATAGTGAAATAAATGTCCATGGTGTATTAAATGGTGATAATTGTCATCAAAACATCCACGCCCAATATGGTGAAGGTGGATGAGAGCATTCTGATAAAATAAAAAAACATTTTGATAAAGTATTTAATGTTAGAGTAAATTTAAATATTCAGCAGCATTATAATGAAGGAGATTATTTAAATATTGAAAAGGGGCCTCATTTGATATGGCATTAATATGAAGAAAGTATACAAAATGATATGGGACAATATGTTAATATGACAAGATTTGGAGAAACTATTGTTCAGCCCGATAGAGAAAGGCGTTGCCAGGAACCCGATGACCAGCAGGCTAGTTTCCTTGGGTGTGATTTGGGAGATCAAAATAAGCTTGATTTAGGTAGCATAGAGTTGCAAATGCATAATATAAATCAGCCTAATTTTTATGCGCAGGCTAGGAATAATATACGTGAGCAACCAAATGATATTTATCAACTTGCACAGGAAGAGGAATATATGAAACAAAATATTCACGTTGAGCAATATAAAAATGGTTTTTGTTGAATGCCAAATACACATAACGTGTATCATGGAGGCCATAAAATGCAACAAGAGGTATTCATGCAGTCGGAAGTATTTGTGCAAATCACTCTAGCACATCAGCAAATACATAATATGTATCACCCTAATTTACATGTGCATGAGGGTGAAAACATTCAAATTCAGCAAGTTAATAATATGTATTATCGATAATTTGGAAACTCACATAAGCATCTGTATAATTCCAAACTTGCGCAGAAGGAGCGTAAACACTATAAAGAATATACTCACAGAAATCAACAAGATAATGATTTGAAAGTTCATTTTGATGCCCGCCATCAGTTTCAAGAACTACTCACGTAGCCTCAGCACCAGCTTGTGCAACAATATGTATTGTGTGAGTAAGGTAATGATGGTGGTTGTTTGAATCACCACATACAACTTCCGCAGAATAAAAAGGAATACTGCAAAAACAATAGTCAGCAAAACCATATATTGAGAAAGAGGGATGTCAGTAACTTAGAAGACACTCATGCGAAGAGTGATAATGCATAGCTGGCCGATCATACACACCCCCAAATTTATAGTTTATATGGTAAAAACACTCAGCATGGTAAAATCTCCCAGCTTGCGCAAAATAAGGATGAGCGTGGTGAAAAGAAGATTCACGCAAACTATAGTAATGCAGATTTTAATTATTATTCACGTGACCAACACATTGAGGAGAACGTAGTGTATGGCCTAGAGAATAATACATTGCACTACCACCCGTAAAGCATGTGCATTGGAAATGTGCAGCAGGTTATTACTCCCACGCAGGAGGAAGATATCCATGAATGTTTGGAAGCATCTTGTAATGGAATGTCTGGGCAGAGTAATACGTTTCCAAATAACTTACCACAAGTTACGAACTCACGTAACTATTATGTTAATAATAGAGGGCACTACAGAGATGAGAATTGTAAGAAAGACATTCACGGAAAATATTATAGTGAAGAAAGCATAGGGGATGTTGGTACATTTCAGCATATGCCCATACAAATACATCAAAGGAATTTTCAGCAACACGAATGGGATGGTGATAAAATAAATGATTCATAGTTTGATTCGCATAAGCAGCACGCTTTGTTGTATGAGGATATGTTACAACATAAAAAAGAGTGTGGCCTGTAAAATAGAATAAGATATGGAGATGAGCAGCCTAGTGAACGTAATGACAATTTGTGAAATAAAGATATGTATTATCAAAAGTGTGATGCACAGACATTGAATGTGTATCATGAATAGCCACGTGGCCCTACTCACATGAATCAACAAAAATATGGTATATATCAACCAAATTACAACCACAATGGATAGCTTGAACATCACACACACCATAAAGACATGGCACAAATAAATAATAATGCCTGCATGCAGCCTGGAGGAAATCCTACATAACAAAATTATGCACAAAAAATGCAGGGTCTAGTTCATCCAAGTGGAAGTCACAACTATGTACCGCAATATGGTATGGGTAGGAATCAGCAGTGGGGGAATCCAGGACAACAACAACATCAACAGCATAGATGATGGGTGCACAATCCAATGAATATGGCTCAGCAACCTCACACAGGTCAATATGGTAACCAAGAAAATCACCACCAAAGAGGTAATCCTAAGTGTCAAAATTAATACTTTCAGAATAATAATCAAAATAGAAATATATTTGATGTCAGATTTCAAGAGATTAATGAAAGATATAAACAATTATATTATCCAAATATTATATGCTCTCCTGATCCAATACAAAATAAGTTAAAAGTTGCTATCCCTAAATTTACTGGTGATGGGTCACAATTAGCAGAACAACATGTTATAAATGTCAAAAATGTTGTTTATGAATTTGATATAACATATGAAGATGTGCGTATGAAAATGTTTGTGCATTCACTCAAGGATAGTGTAGACGAATGGTATAGAAATTTGCCTGATGGATCGATTACATGTTGGAAAAGTTTTGTTGATCAGTTTATGGAAGAATTTGGGGATCACAGAGACCCATCTTTTGCATCTCATGAATTAACTAGTATAAGGAAAAATGTGAATGAGACGGTGAAAGAATTTAACAAAAGGTTTAACAGGGTGTTGAATAACATTTTGAAAGATATCCACCCTATTGATTCCTTTTTAATAACTTTTTATTTGACAACCTTTGATGTCAAAATGAATTATGAGATAAGGTCTCGTAACCCGACAACATTACAGCAGGCTTTCAAAATTGCATTAACTATTGAAAACAATAGAATAGTTGCCGAGAGAGTTGATAAGAGAAATAATCCTAGGCTATTCAATCCTATAGTCCTGAAGAGGAATGAAGAAAGTGATAAGATGGATGAATTAGTGAATCTGATGAAAAATTTGCAATCAAATAAAATTCATTTTCAAGTAGGAAAGAATGACAAAAATTTCAACAGGAATGATAGGTACAGGTTGCAAGACATGCCTTATCATACTGAATGGAAAGATGGAAAGCCTTTCAAAAAATAAATAGACACTCCAGACCCTCTTAAAAAGAATAATCATTTTATAGGGAATGAACTTTGGTGTGACATTTGCAAGATGCCTCACCCCCAAGAACAATGCCTTATAGCATAGAAGATTCTAGAGGAAGAACACTAGGGATGCGAGGAGAGACCTGTGATAAATGCTTTATCATCCACCCCCTTTTGGTTAGGAGATAGTGATGAATCAAAAGGAGATTATATGCCAGATGAAAGTTACATGAGTTTGGGCTACCAATAGGAGCAGCAAGTCTTTTTAGATAGTGATGAGAATCCAAATATCAGAAGGACAACAAAAGAGGAAAGAGAGACTTACACTATGGCAGTGATAGAACAGCTTCTTAGCAACTATCACTTAAGGAACAAGAATGTAAACTCAGGTAATGAACAAATGGCAGGGATGTACAAAATTTCAAACAAGAATGGTGAGATGAAGAAAGTAAAGGTGGATATCCCTAAAAGGCAAGTTGATCAAACATTAAAGATAAGCAAACCAATGGATAAGCAAATTTCAAACTGTACCTCATTCATGTCTCAAGCATTATCTCAGGTGAAACTTTATATCCCTCTAATGGAAATAGTGAAATTAACTAATTGCAGGAATGAAATGATCAAAATAATAAATGATGTTGTTAAAAAGGATTCAAATGAACAAAAGGATAATGAAGAACTACTAGTTATTTACTTAGGAACTTCTATTAATGAAGATGCTACTAAAGTAGATCCTTTCTTTTTAACTTTATTGGTAAACAATAAATTAGTTAAAAATTGTATGTTAGACTCTGGAGCAGCAGTTAATATCATGCCTCGTGGAGTAATGAAAGAATTAGGAATGAATGTGGATACTACTTATGGAAAATGCTATGCTATGGATAATAGATCCGTCCCAGTTATTGGAATAATCAAAAATGTTGAATTTAAGTTTCCTTCTTGTCTTGAAAAGTCTTATAAAATTGATATTACTGTTGTAGAAGTACCACCTAGCTATGGAATTCTATTATCTAGACAGTGGTCTAATTTAGTAGGTGGTAATGTCCAATTAGATCTATCTTATGCTTCTATTCCAGTGAATGATAGGATTCTAAGGATTAACAGGGAACCAAGATCTACTTACATCATTGAAGATGTTGATCCAAGTCAGGTTACATACTTTTGTCATACCAACATGGAGAATTTCCAAGTAAGTATTCATAAAAACCTCATTGAAAATACCAGTCCTATTGAAATATATGCTAAGGAAAATAGTGATTTCATTTGGAAAATGTTTTTTGATGGATCATGTAGCAAAAGTGGAAATGGAGCAGGTGTAGTTTTTATATCCCCAAATGGGAAATCTTTTAAGTATTCCTTTCTATTGGCTTTTGAGTGTACTAACAATACTGGAGAATATGAAGTGCTTCTACTAGGTCTTAAAATAGTAGGTAAGCATGGTATCAAACTTCTTTCTGTTTATGGGGATTCTAAATTGGTTGTATCTCAAATTCAGGATAATTTTTTTACTAAGAATCATACTCTAAAAAGGTACAAGAATGAAGTTTGGGATTTTATAGAATGTTTTGATGCTTTTTCAATAACTTGGATGGATAGGTCTAAAAATATTCTTGCTGATTTTATGGTTATCCTAGTAGTTAGGCATAATGATATTCCATGTGAAGATATTGCATAGGTTGAGATCAAATCAAGACTGGCAATACCTGATAGTGTTCATAATTGGCAACTCTTTGAGGACAATAGCAACATCATAAAATTCCTTGCATGTGAAGAAAGGTATGAAGATCAGTTTATTGATCTGAATGCTTATGTTGAAACAATAGAAGAAAAGGATACTTTATTCGGAAAAGAAGTAATTCAGCTTAAAACTAATAAAATACCTAAGGGCCTTGTGGCATTAGAGAGAATGTTTGATAATAAGGACTCTAATAGTAATTTAGTTTAAATGGAAAATACTACTATAGAGGAAGTAGAGAAGATAAATTTAGGAAATGAACATACTCCTAAAGAAGTTTTCATTGGTAAAAAACTAACTCCTAAAATCAAAGCTAATATTGTTAGTTTATTAAGAAAGTATAGACATGTATTTTCTTGGTCCTATGATGATCTTAAGGCCTATATAGAAGACTTGTTCCAACATGAGATACCCTTAAGACCTGATGCAAAGCCTTTTAAACAAAGGCAAAGACCGATCAATCTAACTTTGGATCCTAAGATGAAGGAGGAACTCATCAAGATGAGGGATGTCGATATCATCAAGCTGATTAGACACTCTACTTGGGTTTCAAACTTGGTACTTGTTAGGAAGAAAAATGGAGATATTAGGCTTTGTGTGGATTTCAGAAACCTAAACATATCTTCATTAAAGGACAATTATGCATTACCCAACATGGAGGCATTATTACAAAAGGTTACAGGGAATGAATTGTTATCCATGATGGATGGATTCTCCAGGTATAATCAGGTAAAGGTTAAAGAAGAAGAGTAGTACAAAATAGCGTTCACTACATCATGGGGTACATACGTTTATGCAAGAATGCCTTTTGGACTTATGAACACAGGAGCTACTTTTCAGAGAGCCATAGATGTGGCTTTTGGGGATTTCATTGATATTATCATGGTAATATATCAGGATGACATCACAGCTTATTCCAAGAAAGCAAAAGACCATTGCAAGCATTTAGAGAAAATTTTCAAAAGAGCCCTTGAATATAGAGTATCCCTAAATCCAAAGAAATGTCATCTCAGGGTAACTAAGGGTAAGCTTCTTGATCACATTGTTTCTAGAGGAGTCAAAATAGACCCAGAAAGGATTGAAGCAATTGATAAGGTCTAAATTCCTAAAAATGTTAAGGGGATTCAATCCTTCTTTGGACAAATCAACTTTGTGAGGAGGTTCGTCCTGAATTTTTTAGACATTATCAAGCCTTAGAAGCATTTGCCAGCATTAAGAAGGAAATCAAAGAAGCTCCAGTGATGAAATCTCCTAATTTCTCAAAGCCATTTTAGTTGTTCTCTTTCGCTTCTTTCCACACCATTGCAGCGGTTCTACTACAAAAAAATGATGAAGGATACAAGAAACCAATAGCTTTCTTCAGTAAAACCTTACAATCTTCTGAGCTAAACTATGATATACATGAAAAGAAGGCTTATGCATTAGTTAAAGTAGTGAAATCATTTAGACCTTACCTGGTTGGAGCAAAGATTGTGGCATATGTACCTAATGCAGCAACTAAGGATATATTAAGGCAGTCAGAAGTCATAGGTAAAAGATGTCAATGGATTAATCAGGTTCAAGAATTTGATATTGAGATTCAGATAACTAAGTTAATCAAACGACAAGGTTGGCTAAACTCATGGCAGAGACAAATTTGGATGCAGCCCAAGTAAACCAAGTAGATTTGGAAACTATAGAAACTAGCATTGAATGTTGTCCATGGTACACAGACATAGTTTACTTCTTAAACCATATGAAATGTCAAGAAGGTCTAAGCAATAATCAAAAAAGAATAATAAAGTTACAAGCATCAAGATATATATTGATTCAAGGAGACTTGTATTGGAAAAATAATGATGGTATCCTCTTATTCTATCTAGACACCTATTAGGTTGAGTCAGTTATTAAAGAGTTGCATGATGGGGTATGTGGCGGTCACTTTTCAGCTAAGAAAATAGCTCATAAGATATTGAAAGTTTGGTATTATTGGCCCCATGTATTCAAGGATTGTTATGAATATGTCAAAAAGTGTGAATCTTGTCAGAAGTTCTCGGGAAAACTGAAATACAATGGTGCTTTACCCCTTATTCCTTTACAAACTGAGGAACCCTTCAAAATGTGGGGAATAGACTTTATTGGGGAAATTGTAGATGCTTCAAGTGGAGGTCACAAGTGGATATTGGTTGCAATAGATTACTTTACGAAATGGGTTGAAGCTATACCTACGAGATAGGCTACAAGCAAGGTGGTTATCAAGTTTTTGATAGACAACATAGTTACCAGATTTGGGGTACCTTGCAAGATTCTTTGTGACAATGGCATGTGTTTCAAATCTAAGGAATTTTCATAATTTTGTGAAAAATATGGTATCAGCCTATCGTACTCATCCCTATATCATCCGCAAGGGAACGGTCAAGCAGAATCAAGCAATAAGAATATACTAAAGATTATCAAAAGAATGTTGAGCAATAATAAGAAGGCGTGGGATTCAAAGCTAGGTCTAGCTTTGTGGGCAGATAGGGTAACAGTGAAAAGATCGACAGGTTTCACTCCTTATGAATTGGGTTATGGAAAACAAGCAAGGTTACCATTAAACAATCTCCTGCCAGTTTACAAATTCATTCAGGAAGAAAAGCTTGAGGACGTAAATTTTATGGTGGATAGGTTGAGCCAGTTATCAGAGCTAGATGAGATGATAAGAATAGCACAAGAAAGGAATCTTCATCAACAACAACAGATTAAGACCCTTCATGACAAGAAAGCATCAGACAGGCCTTTCAGAGAAGGTGATTGGGTACTGAAATGGAATGCAAAAGACCAAGATAAAGGAAAACATGGGAAGTTTGAAGCATTATGGCTAGGACCTTACATGGTCGTTTCAAAGGCAGGTGAGAATTCATACTATTTACAGGATGCTGAGGAAGTTATTCAGGAGTTTCGATCTCACGGTTAGTATTTGAAGCCCTTTTTCTCTTAAAACAGGAAGTATTCTCTAACTTGTATATTATTTGTTTTATTTTGTTTTATTTAAACATTATGGTTCTTTTCTTACTGTGGTCTACTTTTCTAGAGATAGCTGGACTCTCGCTACATCTAGGCACAAATGCACGTCCCCAATAAGAGATGTTGTTGACACCTAAAAAATCAGGTTCTAAATACGCAAAACATCAGGGAAGTATAATCTCCATTTTTTATTTTTATATAATTTCCCTATGTAAAAAATTAAAACAATTAAAAAGGACATAAATATTTATCATTATTCTATGTTCATGAAATAGGTTTTAGTTATTTTATTTCAATAAATTTAATGCATGTACATTTTGAAATAAAATAATTATAAAAAATGATAAATAATAAGGTAGTTAAGTAAAAAAGTGGCAAGTGGGACTTGAACACTCAACCTCTAAAGCCAACATTTTTTCCTACCTACCTACCCTCCTACCCTCTAACCAGTTAGTCTATTATTATTCTTCGAGAGGATTTTAAATTCAAATATGAAATATTCCTTTCCTATGAATTATTTATTTTATTATTTTTAGGGAAAAAGAGTGGGGAGAGAGAGTTGAACACTCAACCTCTCAACCCACCCTTTCTTCCTAACCTAACTACCCGACCTACCCAAACCAATTGTCCTATTTTATTCCTTAAGAGTATGGGTAGAAATAAAGGTATAAATTAAAGATTATTTTATTCCTTTTAGTAATTTAGAAATAAATTATTAGGATAATAAATGTATTGAATTTCTCCTGCATTATGTTTTTAAAGGATTTTATATTTTACGTGATTTCAATTTTACTAATGTGATCCTTTTAAAATTTAATTTCTAATTTACCCTCATAAACACTAGTGAAAAGTGTAAAAAGGAAATTCATGTTAGAAAAGATTACTATGCTCATAAGGTTTGAAATTATTTTAATTAGCATAAATCTTTAATTTTCAAATACCTGTATTTTACCCTATTGTAATTTTAATTTTAAAAAATCAAGCTATTAGTGTTATTTGATTTTAACTTTTCCATTTTGCAAATGCTAAATAAATGATTTGTAAATGTATGCATTTAGGGTTTTTGTTTAAAAGAGAAAATTATTTTTCCTTAGACTCTATGCACTTTTATTAAGCGGGTGTAAGATTTTATTTTTACATTAGAAATATTTCTTTAACATTAGGGTTATTTTTCTAAAGCATCGATGAATTTGCCCTAAGTAAATTATTTTTGAATATTATGGTGTTAGGGCAAGTGCTCCCTTTTTCTAGGGTGAGTTATAAATCTTTGAACCCTTATATTTTAGAAATATTCCTATATGTAATCTATATTGTATTATGTTTGTGGAGAAGGATTTTGAAATAAATACATTTTGGTAAATATTTTAAAAGTGAATTTTATATTTGAACATTATATTCCTATGTAATGATTTTAAGTATTATCTTATGAATGGGATATCTTTATGTTTTGATAATTAAAGTAAGTACCTTTGATTAATTATTTAATTGGTATTTTATTTTATTTATCAAATACATTTGTGTAAGTTATGTTGTGGTTTTATTTGATATATTGTCAATTAATAAATAAGTAATTTTAAGGATCATATTAAAAACCTAAAACATTATAGAGTATAATAAATTTAATTTTAAACTTTATTACCTAATGTTAGGTGTTTTTATGTAGGAGTTAAGCGTAAGGATTATTATGCACATTACCTGAGGATATTACGAATTAAGTTTGTTATACAGGAAATGTTTTTCCCTAAAAAAAACATTTATATGGTTAATGTGTAATTTTTAGGGTTAGTTTTAGGGATTAGGTTCTATGAAAAGGTATGTCTTTTCACGAGAAACCTTTGGCTAATATATTTATATTGATACATTTGTAAATTAAAAAAACAACACAACACAATTGAGACAATACCTCCTGCAACTACAGATTTGGACCTAATATTCAATTTTTCAAATGCTAATGTCAAATAAGTTGTTTTATGCTTTTTGAGGTTATATATCAATTATTTTCAATTAGTTTTTCAGATACTCTTGTAACAAGGTGTTCTACTGTGTTATATTCCCTGATTTATTAATTCAAAGTTAATTTACGCAATTTGAATAGCAATTGTATGGTCTGTGAACCTACCGATGTTCCTGTCGGCCTCTTAATTTGGGTTAAAATCAATAGGATTAATTGTATAAATTAAATTGATTTTTCGATCAAGCGGAAGCCTGTAGGATGATAGTCTTACTTTATAGGAGTAAGTTCTCTAAAAACTGTCTCTGACTATACGTAGGATTGGAAGTAATTGACTCTATACCCAAATTTGCATTAGGCACTGATCTCATTTCATTTTAAATTATTATTTGGTTCTATTTTGTAGTTTACATTATAAATTTGATTTCTTCTTTATAAAACATTCAATTAGGTTTTAGTGATAGTTTTAAGCTTTAGTTTAGATTTCATGCAATTTAGCTATTAGGAGATTATATTATTTTCCTCCAAGGATTGTTTACCCCTTTGGAAGGAATTGTGTTCGTTTGTGCATGTGTTTGTGCAACATAGGGCACTTGTGAATTCAGGCCTACCAGCCTTGGCTCAATCGAGTCAGAATTGCAAAGGCACTTTTGTGTGCCTGTCAATTGGCCTCAAAACGGTCCATCATTTTGAAGCACCAACAGGCACAACATAGTATGTTCTCTTTGGTGCTCCCCCTTTACGTATTATCAATGGTCCACAATGTTAGAGTCACAGACATAAGACTGGCTAGCAATAAAAGACTAAGGAAATTCGAGACTGTCACCAAGATAACAATAGTAAACCCAAATGGGGAAATTGTTAATTTCATCAGTAAATTCAAAATAAGTGCTTAGTTTAACAATAAATTTTATCGTGTCAACTAACATAGAGAGACAAGTGTTGGTGACTATTTCCCACACAAAGAAATAACCATATAAATAAATTACTAGCCCACAAAACATGTGGAAAGATCCACCTTGAAAGAAACAAAGAACATTGAAAGAACCTTTCACATACATTGCGACAAACTTAGTCACGTAAGAGGAAGAAACCACCACTGAACACTAAGGAAACCACTCATCAACCTAGAGAACATACCCAACATACACTAATTGAACAACATTCCATCATAGATCATACCTAAGCATTATAATAATTGTTGTAATTGAAACAATGTCCTCCTTTCATATTCATTTTTTCAACTTGATGCAGAAGTTCAACAGGAAACGTAATGGTTTAAGGTCTTAAGTGTCGAAACTGGACTTTGATACCAAAATGTCATACCCAAAAGTTGAGCAAAACACAACTACAAATTTTTTCTACAACCTACTATTTAACTATAAGAACACATACATTTGTAACCGAGTTTGCTAAAGTCAAAAACAATCTGGCACAAGCATTCTATGAATGCGCAAAAATGATGCAGAAGGAAAATGGCTAATCAATTTGGTCAGGTGTTTAAAAATGTCACTGGGGTCCAACCTAATGAAGGTTGACCAAGTTTGACCCAAAGTCAAACTTCACAAAATTGCTTCCAAATAAACCTTAAGGGTTCCCTAAGCCACTAGCTTCGATTGGCATGCAAAATGAGGCAATTTGACTTAAGTCAACTAGAGTTGACCAAAAAGTCAAACATGCATCAATAGACGTGTAACTAGGTTATGAGGGTACTAAACTCAATATGGAAGGTCTAGGCATGCAAATTGAGATGTATTACCTAGGTTTGACTAATGGTTGACCAAAAGTCAACCATGCCTAAATTTGGTCAAAGAGTTCAAAAATGGCATAGAAAACTCTATATTAAACGATAAGAATAAATCTATGATTTTAGTTTAGAATTATAAGGTTTTCTTAATAATTTTTCTATGAATATTCAATTAAATAATTTTTCTATAAATCACATGTGAAGGATAAATTTGAGTTGAAAACCCTTAAGATTCATAGATTATTGTTTTAGATTTAAATTACTACTAATTTAAATAATTGCTAATCCTTTTAATATTATTTTATATTTGATTATAAAAAAAAATTATACAAGTTTAGCCTTTGTTTCTATTTAAATCTAATTACGAATCCTTATTATCTACTTCTTATTAGTTATTAACATTTATTTTTTTAGACTCGGTATATATTTTAACATAACCATGTTATACTTTTAAAACTTTAACCCCTACAATTTTATTTATTTTACAGTGGCCGGAGCCGAGAGCTGGGTTCTGACAAAGGAGCCACGGGGGTCGCTCCTTTATTATTAGATTTTTATTTTACTAATAAATATTAATAAGCCAAAAAAAACCATTAAAAGTTCTGATATTATATATTTATACATTCTAATACAAATTCTCTATTTTAGAATATATATATATATATAAATATATATCAGATTAAAATATTACTAAATATAAATTATATATATATAATTTATTAAACCATCAAATTCCTCCTTTATAGTATTAACTTTAAAACTAAAAGAAAAGAATTTAAAAAATAATTAATTTATACATATTGACATCTAAAGCATAAATTTCTCTAAATTTTCAAATATTTGTTTTGTTCATTTTTATTTTTTTTTAAATTTATTTATAGTCTATTAGTTTGGCAATATAGAAAACTAGGTTTAATATTTTATTATTATTATTATTATTATTTTAACAAAAGTATCACTAAACCCAATATTTCTATTTAATGTTTTGAGTGAAGAAATATTCCATAAATCATTTCCTAAATTCATATGAAACTATGAACTTAAAATGAATTAAATTACTCTATATAAAATATTAAGAATGTAAACCTTTAAAGTTTATCAAAATAAATTCTACATACTTCCAAATTTACAATTTAAATTTTATAACTTGATATACCAAAAGAACAATAAATAACATTCAAAAGTAATTATTCTTTAATCCATCATTTAAGATAAATAAACATTAAATCAACTATTCATGTATGAGGAATTTATATGATTTACAACTGAATTAGGATAATAGTTTTAATGAAAGAACTAATTTTAAGAGACCATGTAGTTAACCTTCTTTCCAACTTTATTCAAGTAACAAACTTGCATAATTTACAACTTTCTTTCCAAACTTGATAAATAAGAAACTTTACCAATTTACAATTTATCGACTTTTCAATACAATTTCTCCTTGCACAATATAGGAAGGTTTCAATATTAACTCATCTTTTATAAACCAATATTTCAAGGAGTTTAAAACTTTCCTCATTTGAAAATAAAATTACCATACAAAATAATTAAGTCACTTGTAATTACAAATTCTCCCAAGCATGCTTGTTTCTCCAAAAGCTTCATAGATTATGCAAATAAAACCCTGTAGGTTGACCATGGAGGCTCACCTCCCAATTTAGGCCTTTTAGGCCAGCCCCGAGCTAGGGGTTACAAACACCAACAGGTACAAACATAACCATATACAACAAAACATGGAGACACACACACAAAACACATCCCTAACCAAGGTTGTGCACATAAGCCACTGAAAGGCTACTATAACATGGGGTGAAAGTGGACCAAGAACCCATAGTAGACATCCAAGTTATAAGTAAGGAATTATGTGCCACACATGGACACAAAAATTCTTTTTCAATTTATCCTTATTCCCCCCTTGCCCTTAGGCAAAACTTGACCACATGGAGCCCATAACATCCATGCTTATACTTCCCACACATGGAGAAGCTCTACTCCAAAAGGGCTGCTCAATAACCTTTCACCCCTCAAGGTTACCCATCCTTCCCACGGATGAGTACACCTTGAAAACTCCCATAAAAAGTAAGCAATAACGAAATAAATACAACACTTTGCACACCTCCATGGAAACCCATGGAGTTGAAAACAATAACATGAAAACACCATTAATCTACCTTGAGCTTTTACATGCATGGAAATAAGATATGCTACAAGTTCTAGAGGAAACCGAACCTTAAGTCCTAAGATGAATGATGAAATTGAGAAGCTTTCCCCATTTAAGCCTTTCCTTCCTTCTTCATTTCTAATGGTCTCTAAGAGTAGAGAGTGGATGAACAACCTTCTTTCTTCTCCCCATCTCCCTAAATAGGCTCTAGCCAAGAAAATATCTCATTCTTGCATTAATGAGGAAGCCTCTAGACAATTCCCTTTCCTTCCTAAGTCAAGGTCCTAATCAATAGCATTAATGGATCACATGGGAAGGATTGAATAAGTTGCCCAAAATTTCCAAACTCTTCAATTTTCGTCACTTTGAAGAGGAGATATTTTAGAGGTGTCATAAATGAGTCACAAGGCTCTTAATGGGTTGAAAATGACCCCTAACCCCTAAGGTACCAAGTAAGGTGGTCAAAACTAACCCTAACTACCTTCTAGAAGCCTATTTGGTCCTCCTAAACTCCACTTAAAGTTGACATCCGAATTTCAACTCTCTTGACCCAAGCTAATCTTCCTAACTCTAAGGTTTGCATGGGTACTACACTAGGTAACCCTTGGGTCATGAATAGGTCTACCCTAGTTACATTTACTAGCTATGCCAACACATGAATACATAGGTGTCAAGTGACACACACAAATTACATTAGGCATGACCCATTTAACTTTTAACATAACTAATTTAAATACAATCATACGACATACATTTATGAATAAAATACATAACAACAAGGTCCATGTCTCTTCACAGATAGGACCGTAGCATTACACTGAATATACATAGGTTAGTCTCTGAAACCCCACATTTAATATCAATTGTCTGCACACTCATTGCACACATCAGTAGGTCCAATAAATCCACATATAAATATAACAGAATACATAATGTAACACACACAACACTTACATTTGCATTCTTTTACACATTGGAAATTTAAACAATATATGCATCTTAACATGTATATTTCACTCAATGCATTATAAACTAAATCATAAGGATAAACTACATATTTAACCATAGGATATCTCCTGAATAGGTTCACATCAACATAATGATTAATAACATGGTACGAGATCTTACAGATCCTTAAAAATAACATATGTATCCAAGTATTTAAGAGTCTCAAATAGTAACAACTGAAAACATAAACATGGAAATATAGAGCTAAGCTATGACGGTCTGGGTTAGGCCTCACACAATGACACATCAGACCAAGTAAAGAAGCTGGAGCAAGAAAAGGAGAAAATCAATCTTGTAATGATTAAAGAAGTTCAACATGAAAAGGATGCAAGATACAAATTTGAAGAAACACTAAAAGAAGCAAATGTGCAGATAGGAAAAATGAAGACTGAACTTGATCACTACAAGGATAAATATCAAAAATTGGAGAAGTACAATCAAATTATTAAAGGTGAACTTACTCAAGCCAAATTACACATTGAGAATTTACACATGGGTAGTGATAAAATTGATGAACAAAGAGAGAGACAAAAACCTAAAGGACACATGACTGGAATCGGATTCAATGAAGGTGAATGTTCTAAGACTAATGAAGAAACACATGAAGCAAAGACTAAAGAAGGACCTACTTTTGAAGAACCTAAAGAATAGATCAGACCTTTCAAAGGTAGATGCTTTGGATGCAACAAAGTTGGACATATGAAGAGAGATTACAAAGGTAAAAGTCCTTTCAAAACCTTTACTAGTTATTTCTATAACTGTTATGATTATGGACACAATAAAGCAGAATGTAGAAAACAAGATCAATCAAGGAACAAACAAGATTATGTCAGAGAAGAGTTAGCAACCAAGATCACATGTCACAAATGCAATAACTATGAGAATACTGCAAGTTATTTTACACTGCAGATAAATCAAGATAGAAGGATACCACCTACATGCTACAAATGCAACAATCTAGGACACATAGTGAAGTTTTGCAGATATAATGGAGAGGACAACAAAAGAGTACCACCTCCTATGGTTATAAAGAATAATATTGGAGATAGTGGTAAAAATCTTACTGAGTACATGGATGAGTTCGAGAATCATTTCAAGAAATCAAAAAATAAAAAGGATGAGAAAATATGGAAGGTGAGATTTCAATAGGGCATTGGTTCAGGTAGAGATAGTAAATGCTACTGTGTCTTCGCATGATGAGTTCATTGAGACATCGACCTAGAAGGTTGCATGACCTTAGGGAGAGAATTGGATGAAGATAACAGATTGTATCCAACCCCCCATTATATGGAGTGAGCTCATGCGAGATTATATTTGGTGTGTATAGACACTGTGGAGTTTATGTTTGAAAGTGCATCACTTGGAGATTCATATTTTGTGATCATGAGTTTTGTTTGACTGGACAACATGGAAAGTTGAGAAACCTATGATTAATGTACTTACTCAACCTACGATGGATAAAAGAGCTTGAAGGATATCATTTCTACACCATTTGATAATCAACGATCAAGGAGAGCAGTGTGAAGAAGAATTTCAACCACATTGTGTGATCATTTTGAGCGAAAGTTCTAGAATTTAGCATGTTAAAAGTATTTAGACTTTATACTCTTTCAGAAGATATGGATGCACCTGTTATTTTTTATGTTGTGGATAGGCCGAGGTATAAGTTCAAGAAACATCTGTTTAAGTCTTGTGAGGATGATCTAGAAGGAGCATTTTCACAAACCCCTTACAACGTGTTGCATGTCGAGGATATTAGGGCATACATTCTTTGCAAGTATGAGATCATAGGAGATGTTAATATCTATAGTGAATTAGATGGGATGATAGAAGAAAATGGAAAGATGCTAGAAGAGTTTAAACACTTGGAAGACCATTCCATTATCAAGTTAACCCTACTGAATGAGTTCCATAAAACCGAACAGTTCAAGAGAATCCTACATAAAATCCATGACCAGTTTATATGGATTGGAGAACAACTAGTTAAGATATGTGCACAAATGATTCATGAGATAACTAGATTGGATAATACTGGAGCCCTCCCAGTAGTAGAGAAAAATATCAGAATGAAGGTGGAAACCCTAACCCATTCTAAGTGGGATAAGAAAGAAATAAAATTAAATGACATCTATCAGCAAGATGTGAGGTTGGTAGCTATGATATTAGGTTACAAGATATTCCACAGTAACAGACCTAACTCAATATTAGCTGGAGTTATTATGATGGTATATATGATGGTTAAGGAAAATAAGAAATACAACCTATACAACGTTCTAGCACAACAATTTTTTGACAATGTGAAGGTTATAATGAAAGACAAGTCTAAGGCATTTAGGTTTGGTTCATTGTTGGTTCATATATACATTTACATTGAGCGCAAATTCCCTAGCATGCACCCTAGAGCATGGAAGGATGATATACCTACTAGTATTCAAATCTTTGAGAGCTACAGAAGACAAAACAAGAATTGGGTTGATGGAGAACTATTTTCTATGACCAAAATCATACAAAGGCAGATGAAGGAAAGATATAGGATACCTGAAGATATAGTTGAGAAATATAAGTACACTATCTATTTCATGGTTTAAATTGATTGTGTGTGTTTTGAGGTAGTTGAGCCTAGGAAGAAATGGTGTTACCCTATGGGGTATGAAGTCAGTTCTGAGGTTCTAACTATGCAAGTTGAGCATGTTCAAGCAGTAGAGGTAGACACTTCTGAAGAAAGATGGGGAACATATCAGGAAAAGTCTGAAAAAGTAAGAGAACAAGAAAAAGGGACAAGGAAGAGAAAGATTAATAAAATAGTTGAGGATATCACTGTGAAGGTAGGAATCACTAGGGAACAGCTAAAGAACATAAGGACAAGGATGATATAAGCATCTTCTAGCATGGCTATTGATGCACCTCCCCCTTTTGAAGCTGAAAATATGGTAAGTCCTACACCAAACATAATTGATTTATCTTCTACACATGCGAAGACTGCATAAGAAGTTGTACTTGCAAACATAGCTAGGAGATCTACAAGATCTAACAAAGTGAGCAGCCTTCAGAAACAAGAGGTAGAAGTGGAAATAAAGGAGAAAGAGGACAAAGTGATTGAGAAGGAAGAAGAAAAAGTACAAAAGAGACCACAAGATTTGTGGAATCCTGATATCTCGAAGTTGCAAAAGAGAGTAATAGAAAATGGAAATATGAAGACAGTAGATAGATAATATGAAAGGTATGATTTTGAAAATCAAGCAATAATTGAGGACACAATAATTGAACACTTATTGTTTTTCAAGAAAAAATTGTTAGAGATAGAAGGAAGCATCCCTAAGGACTTGTATAGAAAGTTGGAGATTAGAAAGCAATTAGCATAGTTTAAGGATGAGAATATAAGGAACAATACTATTGAAGACATGTTACCTGTTGTCTCAATACAAGAAAGGGAAATAATAATAAAATAATTGAAACCTTTGTTGAGGACTAAGGCTAGACTGGTGAAAATTATGGAAAGGAAATATGATGAAGTCATAGAGGACACTCAAAAGGCACTAGATCAAATTCTAATGAGTGATATTCCTAAGAAGACCTCGCCTCCCAAGGTAACCAATCCTACACTTTTGGGAATGGGAGAAATTTCTAAGACAGATTATGTGAGTGTGCAAGCAAGCAATGTTGGCATGCAACCAGATTTCTTTTTCTTTGGTGTGCCTGTGACACTTGACACTTTACTTGATGTGAAAGACCCATTTCAAGATAATGCAGACAATACAATGATAGTTGAATAAGAAGGACAGATAGAAGAAGAGCATACAAAGGATAAACATGAAGAGAAGGAATAGGAGAAGGAGATACTGCAAGAAGAAAGACAGGTAAAAGAGACAGGAGCAAAAAAAGTAGTTGAGGCAAGAGTTGAGAAAAAGAAAGAAATTGACACCTCCTCTACTCTATTGTTGGAAAGTTTGGCTAAACCAGTGAGTGCAAATGTGGAGAGCATGGATGAGGATGAACTCATGAGGTTATCCTTCATGGCATTTGCTAAGGCTAAAGAAAGGTCAGTAAAAAAAGGGGACAAAAGAGTAAAGGTAATAGCTAGGGCAGTGGAAACAGTAAATAAAATACTCCCCACACCTATTTTTTTTCAAGGGAAGGATGATGCAGAGAACCTAGGCATGACATTGGATAGCTTTGACAGTCACTTTGAGTCACTTCTAAAGACCGCAAAGGATAAGGCAGAAAAGAGTTTCTTGGAGAAGAAGTTGAAGGAAGTTTGTCAGTCCATTTCATGGGACTTAGACATTCTGAAAGAAACTATACTTAAGGCTAAGGGTTGTGTGGCAAGAGGAAGAAAGATATACAGTCATTGTATAAATCCTATTAGACATGTGAAGAACATTGAAGACATCATATCCAAGGACAAGGCTACCCTAGAGAACATGATGGACAATTGTGAAACCTCTTCACAAATTGTATTGAAGATGGATAAGTAGGCATCCAAAACTTTGGATAAGATTAGTGCTTTGAATGCAGAGAAAGGGAGAGTAGTGGAAATATTTCATTTGCTGAATATTCTAATCACTCCTAAGCTATCAATTCTTGAAGCTCATCTTATGGAGATGGAGAAAATAGAAGGCTCAATGACAAGTTCCTTACCCACTGAGCTAAAGGCAATAGAGACAGCATCTTATGCATTGAATGGACTGATCCATGTCAGTGAAATTTTGATTAATTCATGGGAAGATGAAGTAAAGACCTTGGAAAACTCCTTTCAAGACCTTCTGAGATTGGTGAGTAAGCATTGAAGTCTTATATGCTTAAAATTTTGAAGTTTTGTAAGCATCTTTTTCATTGATGTCAAAGGGAGAGAAAGAGAAGAGAAAAATGAAAAGAAATGAAAAGAGGAAGAGATAAGAAAATAATAATAATAAAATAAGAAGAGAAAAAGAGAAAAAGAGAAAGAGAAGAAAACATATGTATATATGTAGAAGGAAGATAGTGCTTTGACACTTAGTCATTTTTCTCTAAGTGTTTCCATTAATGCCAAAGGGAGAGATTGTTGGAAAGTGATGTTTTGGAGCACTAGGGATCACTTAAGGATTGTCATTTATGGAAACACTTATGCTAGAGTGATCGCATGCAGAGAGTTTTGGTACTGGAGTCACAGTCATGAAAATAACTAAGTACAAAATTAGGATAACAATATATTGTGTTATAGTTTTGGTCAGGGAATATAATATATGATGTATTATGACTTGCAAATTTAGTAGAAGACATTTTGGGATATGTATGACCTTCAGTTAAGGTCGCACATTTTTTGGTGATAAGATCAGTGAGATACAGTGTTGTGAAGGTATGCAAAGATGGAGAATCAATAAAACAAGGCATATGAATAGTCGTGATGATTGAGACAAGCTTAGTTGGTATGGTAACATGTTAAGTTAGATGAAAGTTGTATATTGCTGACACTTTGGTAATATAAGATCACAGACTCTATTTATCATTTACATAAGTACTTATTATGTTTTGTAATGTATTTTGAGAGCCGACTGGATGGAAGAATTAGTATAAGTATAGAGTGTTTTATGGAAGTGATAATGGTGATTGTGATGAGGATGTGATGGATTTGAATCTAAGAGTAGAGAGTAGATGTGAGATTAGTGTTTGACAGAGCTATAACTGGAACTACCTAAGCATACAAGATGCTTGTATTGTTCACTTTTGTAGAACTCTTTGTGATAGTATTTTGATTGTAAGAGTTGTAAGCACACCACCTTTATTTGGGTTTTTGTATACCCCTAATAGGGTTTTGTATTCCTCTAACAAGGAAATGTACTATGTAATAATCAGCTCCTAACAAGGCTAGATCTCCTAACAGGGATACTATATTTTAGTGCATAGTTGTGGGTACCATCCCCACTGGGGTTTTCCCTTGGCCAAGGTTTCCTCGAAAACAAATCATGGTGTTATGAATTATGTGTTGTGCATTTATGTTCTTTTCATTTCAGCGTTATTATGGTTTTTTTTCAATTGGTTGAAGTTTAAATTAAAGTGTTGTAATATTGATTCACCCTCCCTACTAGTATTACCTAATCCTAACAAATGATGGCTTTGTAAGTTGGCCATTGTATCTATCACAACGTCCTCCACCACCTTTGCATTGCATCACTTCAGATGTTATGTACTGTTACTTGCATTCCTCTATGGCACATGATTTTGAGAGACTTATATTTATTATCAGGTGACAAAAACCCAAGGTAAAGTTACCACCCAATGCCTATGTCATCACTTGTCCCTCTTATTTGCATTTTTCTAGATTCCAAGTTATCTAGGATGGTTGTCGATTGCCTGTTTGGAACTCTCATTTGCAAAGGAATTTCATTCATGATGCATGTGCATTAATTTAAATTTTGTGAGTCTATTAATGAGGTCCCTAATTGGCCTCAACCATTGAGCCAATTCCTAATTAGGATCCAAGTCTTGTCATATGGTGTTTTGTAATGATCCCTTTTGGGACCTTCCTTGATTTTCTCTAAAAATCCTCATTAGGGTTTGAATTATACTTGGGGATGGTGACTAGTAATGTTTCATACTAGGAGAATACCAATCCCCAATAATTATTATATGTCATCATTTTTATAAATAATACATACTTAAGCTTCAATTCCTTAATCCTCTCCTAATCACTAAGCCTAATGTGGATGGTAGAATTACTATGCTCGAGTAGAAACAGTCTCCAAGACGATCCCACATGAACAAAACCTATTTTGAGAATCTTCTCCTCACTATGACTGGATTACTCTCCTCTTCACAAACTCCCTATCCACTTAGTTGTATTAATGAGTGATTAAATAATTGAGTTAGTATATATTACTATCATATATAGTTGTTGTGCCTTTGACTAGGAGGTTATCAATTTCCAATGATTAACAAACATTAAACAATTAATGAGTAGTTCATAATACATTTGGTAGTTAACATATTTAAGCATGATTCCTTACTTCTCTCCTACTCAATCCTAAGGAGAGCATAGATTTATTTGTCTTAGGGCGCTCGACACCAGTACATTCTTTAGATTTACTCCACCCATCCATACACAACACCAACTATAACCTCCCATAACTATAACAAGAGATTGAGGAATAGGCTACAATATATATTAACACCTCATGTATTACTACATAACATAATTATGATTGCATTATTTTAACATGCTTATATACATATATAATTCTAACATATGCTTAAATCATATTCTCCATGTACACATATATAATTTTGAATTTTCTATTCATAGAATATATAATTGCTATATGTATTAGTCTATATGTATTTTTTCTAACTCTTATCTAGTATATAATTTTAATTATATTTATTGTCATATATTATAATTACATTAAAAGGGGTCTAAAGGTGGAAGGAAATATTGCATGTATATATATGTATAATAATTATCTATGTAATATATTTCATATTTCTTATGCATTGAATTATTTCATAAACAAATAATTTCATATAGGGATGTCTTAAAAGAGTCTTAGAAATATATAGAAAGGACATGAAATTACGTACCTTTAATTTCTTATTTTATTTATATTAAAGTAAGTTTATTCAATACTCCTTTTATAATGATTTTCTATTTTTGCATTTAAGTCCCTTTGCAAAGTATGCTCTTACCTTAATTCATCACCTTTCGGTCTTTGTCTAATATTATTATTTCTATGTGCAATATATTTTCGTGTTCCTTTTTTGTTATCTATTTTTCCTCCTTTTTCTCCTATAATTTCTCATTTTTCTCATGTGCTTTTTTTATTGTTTAAAAAAATAAAAATGGAAAGTAAACTATCTTGTCTTTCTTTGCTAGTTTCATGACATTTAAATATTCTTGCAAAGGGTCGTGACTTTCCAAGTCTTGATTTAATATTTAATATTAATATTCTTGATATTGATTTATCATATTAATATTATTGATATTGATTTATTTAATAACTATATCAATATATTACATTCATTAATAATATTAATTGTATATTAATCAATTCTATATTGATTAATTATTAGTATTATATTGATTAATAATATTATTAGTATTGATTAGAGTATTGGATATTAATTTGATTAATATTATTATTTATGAATTGATAAATAATATTATTAATTTTAATTATTTAAGTAAAGACCTAGCAATATTCAATCCAATTTACATACATGCACGCATCAATTATGGCTCATGACAATCTACCCTTCCCAAAATTGCTTGTCCTAAGAAATTATTGTCATAATTTCCTTAATAAACTATTTCATGTAGTGGTGTCTAACAAACTCATCATTTGTATGATCACAAGCATTTTTATTCTAAATTATTCTAGATCAATCAAAATTCAAACTATGCATCTAAAAATATGAAATACATGTATGAAGAGACAGAGCATACACAAAGTATACACATTGATGCATGAAGATACAAAGCATACACAACATATACATGTTGATGCAAGAAGACACGAAGCATACATAAAGTATACACATTGATGCAAGAAGACGCGAAGCATACACAAAGTTTACAAATAATGTATGTTGTTAGATTCATTGATTAGAAAAAAGGAAGCTAAATGTGTTTTTCATAATTAATCATGATTTAGTTTGGTAGGAAAGCCTCGAGAGGGTGCATGTAAATTTCTCATGCCAACTAAGTCCAAGAGCACGCATCATCCCACTATGAAAACTCACCTCTTTTCCCACAAGAGGAAGGAACGTCCCACTATGTCAATTCCATCCCTTGAGGTGGCCTACTTAGCTTGGGGGAACCAAAAAATTACAATTCCCTAACTTACTTCCTCCATTTATTACGATTCATTACGAGGTTAGACACCTATATATAATCACGAAAATTTATTTTCTCAAGTGTATACATATGTTTAGATTTCTTGTTATCTTTTACCCTATAGGATGACAAGATCATGCTCTGATACCACATGTAATGATCCCTTCTAGGACCTTCCTTTATTTTCTCTAAAAATCCTTGTTAGGGTTTGAATTATACTTGGGGATGATGAATTGTAATGTTCAATACTAGGAGAATACCAATCCCTAATAATTATTATATGTCATCATATTTAGAAATAATACATACTTAAGCTTCAATTCCTTAATCCTCTCCTAATCACTAACCCTAATGCAGATGGTAGAATTATTGTGCTTGGGTAAAAACAGTCTCCAAGAGGCTCCCTCATGAACAAAACCTATTTTGGGAATCCTCTCCTCATTGTGACTGGATCACTCTCCCCTTCACAAACTACCTATCTGCTTAGTTGTATTAATGAGTGATTAAAGAATTGACTTAGTATATATTACTATCATATATAGTTGTCGTGCATTTGACTAGGAGGTTATCGATTTCCAATGATTAACAAACATTAAACAATTAATGAGTAGTTCATAATATATTTGGTAGTTAACATATTTAAGCATGATTACTTACTTCTCTCCTACTTAATCCTAAGGAGAGCGTGTATTTACTTGTTGTAGGGCACTCGACACCCGTACATTCTCTGGATTTACTCTACCTATCCGTAAACAACACCAACTATCACCTCCTAGAACTATAGCAAGAGATTAAGGAATAGGTTACAATATATATTAACACCTCATGTATTGCTACATAATATAATTATGATTGCATTATTTTAACATGCTTATACACATATATAATTTTAACATATGCTTAAATCATATTCTCCATGTATGCATATATAATTCTAAATTTTCTATTCGTAGAATATATAATTGCTTTATATATTAGTCTATATATATTTTTTCTAACTCTTATCTAGTATATAATTTTAATTATCTTTATTGTCATATATTATTATTACATTAAAAGGGGTCTAAAGGTAGAAGGAAACACTGCATGTGTGTGTGTGTGTGTATTATCTATGTAATATATTTCATATTTCTTATGCATTGAAATATTTCATAAACAAATAATTTCATATAGGGATGTCTTAAAAGAGTCTTAGAAATATATATACAAAGGACATGACGTACCTTTGATTTCTTATTTTACTCATATTAAAGTAAGTTTATTCAATACTCCTTTTATAATGATTTTCCATTTTTTGCATTTACGTCCCTTTGCAAAGTATGCTCTTACCTTAATTCATCACCTTTCAATCTTTGTCTAATATTATTATTTCTAAGTGCAATATATTTTTCTCTTATCTATTTTTCCTCCTTTTTCTCCTATATTTTCTCTTTTTTCTCGTGTGCTTTTTAATTGTTTAAAAGAATAAAAATGGAAAGTAAAACTATTGTGTCTTTCTTTGCTAGTTTCATGACATTTAAATATTCTTGCAAAGGGTTGTGACTTTCAAAGTCTTGATTTAATATTTAATATTAATATTCTTTATATTGATTTATTATATTAATATTATTGATATTAGTTTATTTAATAACTATATTAATATTATTACATTGATTAATAATATTAATTGTATATTAATCAATTCTATATTGATTAATTATTAGCATTATATTGATTAATAATATTATTAGTATTGATTAGAGTATTGGATATTAATTTGATTAATATTATTAATTATGAATTGATAAATAATATTATTAATTTAATTATTTAAGTAAATACTTCTAAGCAATATTTAATCTAATTTACATACATGCACGCATCAATTATGGCTCATGACATGTTTATTGTAATTAAGGAATCTCCTTCAATATGTAACTGATTCACATTTAACTCCAGACCAAGTTTTCGGCCAAGGAGGGCTGCCTTGAATTATGCTATATTATTCAATGTATAGTCTAGATGTTTTCATTTTTCTCCCAAAATTCTTCTAGTGTGATCATTTTCTATGCATCTAGCACCACTAGGACTAGGATTCCCCCTTGACATCCTGCCAAAATTTACTTTACTCCACCCTTGGTCAAGCTCTTGTCATGTTGTTCCAATTTGGGGATCAAGAGAAAGATCATCCTTCCTAACCCCATTCATGGGGGAGATGAGTATGCATTACTTGTTAGTATTTTTTTGGATGTGATTGTGTATGGATTTTTTTTTATCATCAATATTTCAGATCACACTCCATAATCTGTCATCAGGATGAGTAAAGTGCCTAGATGAAGACCATGACCCATTAAAAAAAGAGGAGAAAAGATAGGAGGATGGAGGATGAGAGGAAAAAAGATAGCTACAAGACAATGAATTAAAACCTTAAAAACTTATTGAAAACTAAGAACAAGTTAAGAAAAAGAACTAAAGAAGAAAGGTTATTTATGTAAAACAAACAACATAAACAATAAGTAAAAAATAAACAAAAAGTACTCTTGAAAATAATGAAAAATATATGTAATTAGCCGATAGGATATATTACATGAGGGTTTCACTAAAATTTGTCTCACGTTGAAATCATATTGTATTTGGTAATGTAGCATGGAAATCCATCTTGTTATACAATCTTTTTATGCCTATAAATAATCTTCTGTGAAATTTTTAGAACTCGGCATCAGCTATAATATTCATGCACCATCTAGTCTTATCCACCAAAATCATATTGCATCTTAACAAAATCAAATCATGTCCTCCAAAATGCCTCCTCTCATCAAAATATCTTTAGTCTATTTTCAGTTTATCACCCACCATTGAAAAGGGGTAAAGAATCCACCTCATATTTTGATTAAATGCCCTTGTTATGTGTTGGATTGCTGAGAGGGGGGGTGAATCAATCATCAATGATTCTTTAAACCTTAAAAAATTCTCTGATTCAACTCGGTAACAACTCGTTCAGAAAAACTTCAACATTAACCAATAATAATAAAATAACTTTATCAATCAACAATAACATTCACAATAAACATTCAACACATATAACACCAGTATTTAACGTGGAAACCCAATTTGGAAAAAACCATTGTGGGAATTGTCACCCACAAAAGAAATACTCTTCTGAAGTATGCCTAGTTAAAAGCCAATCTTGTTAAAGATTGCAATGCACATTGTTAAATGTGATCTTGTTAGGCAATTTGCCTCGGATCTGTTAGGATCTTCACCCTATTAGGAGTGGCCTCGTTAAAGGTCTTTAAACACTCTTCTAGAATGTCACCTTGCTAAATTTTTTACAATTAAAGACTGTTAAGTCCACTCGGCTGAGAGATTTTTCTACTATGAATGTTAATAAAGAACATTATAAAAATTGATCTGTAAATCTACAATTACCTCTTGCTTAGTCAGATCCCTTATGCACTCTTTGTCTTCATTTCTTTCCTTCACTTTCCACTGGCTTCAACACTTCATCAATATTCACCTGTAGACTTGGATTTAAACCTTTTTCTTCTTCACTGCATCACTCATTTACACATCCACCTTTTAAATTTTCCAAATCGCTTTACATACAATTTTATCCTTTATATAGAATCTATTTTTCCTCTTAATCTTATTTATTACATTTTCCTCTGATAATCCTCAACCGTCAGATCATCCTCATAAACTGATTCAATAAATTTGGAACTTGGTAAAATGTTTTATCATCACCTTAGAACTTGAACATTTCTTGGAACTTGTACCTTCACTTTTTGCCACTTAGATCTTACCATAGATCATCACCTTGAATTTTCCTGATCATAGATCTCTTTAACTAACTCTTCCTCATCCTTAGAATCTTCTAGATCACTGTGGCTCATCATTAAATGTCATTCTGATCCTTTTATTTAATATTTGTCCCTTGCTCAGTGGCTAACTTCTTTTCCTTCAACAAAAATTATGTTTGTTTCACTCAATAGCTAACTTTGTGTACTCAGTGTCTTGACTTTCTTTCAGTTTACCAAAACTTACTCTCCTTTTACTGAATAGCTTCTTCCTACTCGGTAACCAAACTCTTTTGTTTACCGACTTGACCAATCTTATTTACTGACTTGATACAATCAAATATAAAGTAGAAAACAACTAAATCAATATAACCTTGTCATTGTCTGATTTGTATTAGCTTCCCAATTAAGTTCTTCAACTTCACAACATTTCACTTCTTTTTCCTTAACTCACTCCACTTATATCATACTCTGAATGATATAAAAACTCATTAAAAATCAAAAATCAATTGCTTGACATCAATAACAAAATAACAACTGATATAATCCTTCTAAATCTTGTATACCTCTAATTTCGGTCAGTCTTCATCATCACCAATAATCTCCCTATAACTTTCTATATTTTAGTCTCCTCGATTACTGTTTTGCTCCATCTAAACTTTATCTTCTTCCTTGATATGAAATCTCCCTCTTTCTCTGTAATCATTAATGGTTTCTTCTCCCTCTTTGACAACAATGCCAAAGATGCATACTCCTAAAAAATTGTTCAGTCAATGGATCATACCTAACATGTACTGATGTCTCATTGTATAATATAGACAATTTTCACAACTTCAAGCATCACCTAAAGAGTGAACACTAGCATTAATTCACAAAATAGATATTCTAATGAATCCTTGAATTGATACAGCATGCATCATGCTCTAGTGAATATTGGATAGGGGAAGAACCCCTAATTTACCTCTGAGATACTCAAAATAATCCTTCAGTAGTGGGTTGGTAAATATATTTGTTATCTGTTCCTTTAAATTCACATACTCCAATATCACATGCTTATCTTGAACTTGTTCTCTCAAGTAATGATACTTGATAGAAATGTGTTTGGTCTTGGAATGCATTACCAAATTCTTTGATATGCTGATAGCACTTGTATTATCATAGTAAATAGTAACTGGATTGGTAATCTCCTCTTGCATACCTTCAAGTAAAAATTTGATCCATACAATATTTGCACAATTCATAGTTGTTGCTACATACTCTGCCTCAGCAGTAGATTGTGATATAAAACTCTATTTCTTACTCATCCATGTCACTAATCTTTCTCCAAAAAATAAATCTCCACTTATGCTTTTCCTATCATCAATGTTTCTAGCCCAATCAGCATCAGTGTATACTTAAAATCAAATCTCCTACTTTCTTGTATAGTAAACTAAAATCTTTAGTCCCTTTTAGATATCTAAATATTCTTTTGACTGCAGATATGTGTGTTTCCTTTGGATCATCAAAAAATATTGCAACAATACCTACTGCATGAGAAATATCAGGTTCATTATGTACAACATGTTGTAGCTTACAAATCATTGATCAATGGAGTGTTTCATTCACTTCTTGTGTCTCATCTTCCTTTACCAATTTGCAACCAGTAGCCATTAGTGTTCCAACTGGTTTTGAATCTTCCATACCAAATGTCTTTAGGATCTCCTCGATGTACTTTTACTATGTGATGTAGATCCCATCTCTGACTTTTTGAATCTATAGTCCAATAAAGAATTTTATCTCCAATAATGGACATCTCAAATTCCTTTCTCATCTCCTCAGTAAAAGATTTACATAATGTGTTATTTCCTCCAAAAATATTGTCATCAACAAATATTTTAGCAATCAAAATCTTATTATTACTATCACATTTCAGATACAAATTTTTGTTGTCTCTAGTTCTTTCAAATCCATTCTTGATTAAATATGAATGTAACCTTTCATACCATGCTCGGGGTGCTTGTTTCAAACCATATAATGCCTTTTGAAGTGTGCATACCATGTCCTTGTTAGTGTTCTCAAAAAATCCTTCAAGTTGTTCAACATAAACTTCTTCTTCAAGAACACCATTAATAAATGCAAACTTAACATCCATTTGATAAAATTTAATTCCATTATAAGTTGCATATGCTAGTAGAATCCTAACTCCTAATCTAGCAACATGTGCAAAAGTCTCACCATAGTCAATACCTTCTTCTTGTGCATACCCCTTGCAAACCAATCTTGCTTTGTTTCTGATTACATCTCCATGTTGATTAATTCAATTTGTTTCTAAAAATCTACTTAGTACCAATAACATTCTTATATTTAGGTCTCGGTACCAAATTCCATGTGTTGTTCTTTTCAATTTGGTCTATCTATTCTTTCATAGCTTTAACCCAATCTTCATTATCTAATGCATTAGTTAATTTTCTTGGCTGAAATTCAGAAATCAAACATGTGTTATTTCTCAACTTACTTCTTGTCATACCTCCAACATTCTTGTCTCCAATAACTTTTCTCAATGAGTGGTGTCTTCTCGCATACTTTGCTAGAATAGGCTCGGTAGACTGTGGCAGTTCTTCATTTTCAGCATTCAGTGGTGGCTCTCTCTATTCAACTTCCTCCTCATTTTATACTATCGATAAGGTGTCAAGAACATCAGGTTGAACATATACAAATATTTGATAGTCCTCAAGTTCTTTTTTGTTGTCTTCATCATTTTTATCTGCAAATCCATCAATCCTTACATTTTCACTTTCTACCATTTTGTTAGTAGACTTATTCATACATTTATAAGCTTTTCTCTTTGTAGAATATCCTAAGAATATTCTTTCATCACCTTTATGATCAAACTTTCCATTTCTAGCATCCTTGAGAATGTAACACCTACTTCCAAATACTTTGAAATAACTTACATTTGGTTTGTGACCATACCAAATTTCATATGGAGTCTTGTGTGTACTTTTCTTTAGTTATACTCAGTTAAGTGTATAAGCTGCAATACCGATTGCTTATCTCCAAAATGTTTGAGACACTCCCTTCTCAATCATCAGTGTCCTTGCACAATCAATAATGGATATATTCCTTCTCTTTACTATATACCATTTTTTTGTGGTGTTCTTGGTGTAGACATTTGTCTCTTTATTCTATGTTCATTGTAGAAAAGAGTAAACTTATCAAATGTAAATTCACCTCCTCTATTAGATCTCAAACACTTCAATTGTCTTCCACTCTCCTTTCCAACTCTTTCCTTATACCACTTAAAAAATTTTAAAGCATCAGATTTTTCTTCCAAAAACATGGCATACATCATTCTTGAATAATCATCAACAAACAAAATGAAATATCGATCACCATAGTAGCTTTGTATTCTCATAGGTCTGCATAGTTCATTGTACACTAATTCCAAAATACCTTGTGCAGTGTAATATTTTCTTGTAAAAATTGACTTAGTCATCTTACCAACTTGAAATCCTTTGCACATGACATTTTTAGGCTTATCCAATCTTGGTAGTCCTCTCACTCTATTATTTTTACTCACCTTAATTAAGTTGTCAAAGTTCACATGATAAAATCTCTTGTGTCATAACCATACATCCTCAACTTTAGTAAATAAGAAACTCTTTGTAGTAGTATCAAGGTAGAATAAGTTACCTTTTGATTATTCATCAGTGGTAATCAAACCTCCATTCTGATGAAATACTTTTACCTTTCCATTCTAAAATTCCATTCGGTGACCTATGTTATTCAGTTGTGCGACACTCATCAAATTATACTTTAGTCCTTCAACCCAATAGACATCATCACATTGTGTATTATCAAAAATAATTATAGAACCTTTACCTCTCACATGATATAGAGAATCATTACTGAATCTAACATAACCTCCATCATGATCTTCCATATTAATGAGCTTATGTGTGTCACTAGTCATATCATGTGAACATCCACTATAAATTATCCATGTATCATTCTTACTAACATGTGAATTAAAAAAATTTCTTCTCCATACCTTTCTTCATCAAAATCATCCTTAATAGAAACATACACAACCTCTACACCTTCATCGGCATCAATATTATCATTGATTAGTCTTTCTTCAACAATGTAGCATGACTTCTTACCTATGTTCTTGAAATCTCAGTATCTCCTAAATTTGTTTTCTCTTTTGTTGTTATCTCGTTTGTCTTTCTTCTCATCATTGTTGTTTTTAGGACATATAGATGCAATGTGACCAATCTTATTATAATTGAAACATTTCAAGGGTAATTTACCTTAGTATTTTCCTTTTCCTCTTGGTAGCCTCCTAGCTAGTAGAGCTTCAAACTCTTCTTGTTGTCTTTCCTCTTCATATAGACTCTCTAGATAACTCTTGCAACTCTAAAATCTTTTTGTTGCACTGTTATCATAACCATCACTAGATCTAGACTCTCTAGAATTTTCAATATTCAAAAATGACTTGAACGCAAACTCAATCTTAGAAGTGGTGGGTAAACTATTGTCAATATAATTTAGCTCAAAAGAAATCAACTTACCAATTGTAGCATCCAGAGAAACATGCATATGAGGAATGGATCTCAGGTCTTGTATTGCAGACACTTGGATGACATATATAGGCAACAATGTCCTCAGTAATTTACTTGTGACATCTTCTTCTTCTATATGTCCTCCTGCACCTTGGATAGCACTCACAACCTCCTTCAATCTTATACTATATTGTGTAACATCTTCACCTTCTTTCATTCTGATAGAATCAAATTTACCTTTCAAACTTTTAGATTTTTCCTTTGAACATGTAGATCTCCACCATATACTAATGCAATCTCGTCCCACATTTGTATTGTTGTATCATATCCTTTTAGATCATTTAATTGCAGGTCGGTGAGAGGAGAAGATATCTCATAACTTGTGTGTGATCTTGTATTTCTCTTACTTGTTCAACTGTCATATGCCCAAATGGTGGTGGTGAATACTCATTGTCAAGATAGTATATAGAATACTCTCCAATTCAAGATATGTGTAGCCTCATCATACTTTTCCATGTAGAGAAGTTGTCCTTATTCAACTTTGGTGCCTCCCACTTATACATCTTCATATATTTTACTCAATTCTTTCAAACTTATCCCTTTAGAGTACTTAGCTCTGATACCAATTATTGGATTACTAAGAGGGGGGGTGAATCAGTAATCAGTGATTATTTAAACCTTAAAACTTTCTCTAATTCAACTCGGTAACAACTTAGTCAAACAAACTTCAACATTAACTGATAATAATAAAATAACTTTATCAATCAAAAATAACATTCACAATAAACATAACTCCTTCAGGGGGAGTCCAGACCAGAAGGAAGAAAGCAAATGTTGGATCACCTCAGGGGGGAAGAGGTAGACCTACTTAGAAAGCTATGAGAGAGTTAGAAGAAAAATAGAGTATTGCGGATGGTAAACAGTCTACTATCCCAGAGATGTGTCCCCCAACCCTTTAAATGAAGATCATGTCATGGAATATTAGAGGTCTTAACAGTCCTCATAAACAAGATGTCCTCAGAAATATTGTTAGAGATATAAAACCTGATATCATGCTCATCCAGGAAACAAAAATGTCTAGAGAGAAAGTTGAAAAAATTGCCCCTTTTAAGAATGGTAGTAGTATTGGCAGTGACTCTGATGGAGCTTCCGGAGGAGTTGTTATCTTCTGGAACAATTCTATCATTAATTGCACGAAGCTCCATGTTGAGAAGAACATTATCCTTATCTATGTTAAACACCTGAAAGCTGATTGCTCTTGGAATTTGATGAATATTTATGCTCCTAATACCAAAAGTGGTAGGTTCAGATTTTGGAAAAGATTAAAAGAAATCAGAAATAACTTCCAAACCCCTAGCTAGATGGTTATGGGAGACTTCAATACCCCTCTATTGTCTGATGATAAAATGGGTGGAGCTCTCTCTCAAGTTGATAGTAGAATGGATCTCATGGAGTATATTAATGATCAATCTTTCATTGATATGGAGCTGGAAGGGATTTCCTACACTTGGTCGAATAGAAGAACTGGTGATGACCTTATTCAGGTGAAACTTGATAGAACCCTCCTCTCTCATGATTGGCTCTCTAACTTTTCCTGCTCTTTATCTTCTTCTATTAGGATTGGATCTGATCATTTCCTGATTATTTTCAATGCTAACATTTTAAATGGCAAGAAGAATATCCCATTTCATTTTGAGAAGATGTGGCTAGCTCACCCTAATCTGAAGGACTGTATCTCTAACTGGTGGAACTACAATCAAGAAGGAAGTGCCATGTATAGAATAGCTAAAAATTTGAGTAATGTCAAGAGATATATTAAAATCTTGAACAAGGAAGTTTTTGGAGACATCTTCAAGGCAAAAAGAAATAAGTAGGAAGAGATTAAGGTTATTCAAGATACTATTCAAAAAGAGGGTTTCTCTAAGGAGCACAGAAGAATTGAGAATGTGCTGGTGGCAGAGTACCATAATATTATTTCTAAAGAGGAGTCTTTTTGGAGGCAAAGATCAAGAGCCCTATGGCTTAAAGGTGGTGACAGAAATACCAGATTCTTCCACATGGCATCCATGAAACATAAAGCTATAAACAAAATTTCATCCCTTATTGTGAATAATAAGACTATGGTTAAGGAAGAAGATATAAGAAAGGAAATGGTCTAGGCCTTCTCTCTTCTCCTTTCCAAAGAAGATAACCTTGACTCTCAGAGTCAACATGATATTCTCTTTGTTATTCCCTTAATCATAGATAAAGATATCAATTCTAGACTCAAAGAAATTCCCAATGATAAGGAAATAAGAGATGTTGTTTTCTCCTTTAAAGGTGATAAATCTCTGGGTCCTGATGGCTTCCCCCTTTTCTTCTTTCAGCAGTTCTGGGAGATCACTGGTCAAGATGTTCTTCATGCTATCAAAGAATTTTTTGGTACTAAAGCTCTTCTTAGAGAACTCAATGCCACTTTCTTGGTCCTTATTCTTAAAAAACATGGTGCCAATACGGTGGACTCTTTCAGACCCATTAGCCTTTGTAATGGGATTTACAAGATCATAGCCAAAGTCATGACCTCCAAACTACTTTCTTTATTGCCTTCCATTATTTCTCCTCAGCAGAATGGATTTGTTCTAGGGAGACAAATCCTTGATTCTATTTTAGTTGCTCATGAGAATATCCACTCCGTTGAAGCTGCCAAGAAACAGGGCTTTCTCATGAAATTGGACTTATCTAAAGCCTATGACAGGGTTGATTGGCAGTTTCTCCAAAAAGTCTTAAGTTGCTTTGGATTCGATGTGGGGGTCATTAAAATTGTTGATCAGTTGGTCTCCATGGTTTCTTCCTCCATTATTGTGAATGGTGGTTCCTCCAATTTTTTCAAACCCTCAAGGGGTCTTAGGCAGGGGGATCCTATATCTCCTATCCTGTTTGCTATTTTGGTTGAAGGGTTGGGAAGATATATCTCTAAACTTGTCAATGATGGAACCATCTCTGGTCTCCAACCTTCCTTAGTCAGATCCTCCTACTCCCATGAACAATTTTTTGATGATACCCTCTTTATGGGTGAATCTATTGTTAAAGAAGCCAAGAATCTTAAAAAAGCCCTATCAATTTATACCTCAGTTACGGTTCAACTTATCAATCAGAATAAGAGCTTCATATATTTTATAAATACCCCCCTTGAGAGACAGGCTAAGATTTCCAAAATCCTTGGTTGCAGCATTGGTGCCCTTCCCTCATCTTATCTAGGTCTTCCCCTTTGCTCTAAACCCCCTGACAGCTTCTGGAACCAAATTGTTGACAGATACAACAAGAAGCTAGCTAGATGGAAAGGTGCCCTCCTCAGCAGCTCCGGTAAGCTTCATCTTTTGAAGTCAACTCTGCAAAACCTGCCTGTGTATGCTCTGAGTCTCTTCAAGATTCCTCACAAGTTCGCGATGGTGCTTGAAACTATCCAAAAAAAAATCTTATGGACTGGTGTTGAAGATAAAAAAATACTTAGTCTGATTTCCTGGGAAAAAGTTTGTAAGCCCAAGAGTAAAGGGGGCTTGGGGCTAAGACCTATCAAGCTTGTCAATAAGGCCCTCTTGGCTAAGCAGGTTTGGAGAGTCTTTGGGGAAACAAAGCAATGGAATGGCATAGTTAAAAGAAAATATCTTTTTAATTCCAACAGTCTAAAGGACCTCTTAAACAATGATGCTAGGGTGAATGGTTCTTATATTTGGAATAGCCTTCACTCCTCCATTGAGTTCTTGAGAGAAGGGATAAGGTGGAAACTGGGTGAAGGGACCAACATTAAATTTTGGGATGATCCTTGGATCCATGATCGGCCCCTATCTGAAAGACAAGAGTGGAAGGATATTATAATGCAAGCTAAAAATACCATTGGATGCAAAGTCTCTAATTATTAGCTTAATAACTCTTGGAAGGATTTTTCTAGCCTTGATAGAAGTCTGTCTCCTCTTATGATTGAGTTACAGTCCTGGTTCAGAGAAGTTAATCATCCTAAAAAAATTGTGTGGAACCCTTCTTCTAATGGTGAATTCTCGATGGCCTCTGCTTGTTCCTTTTTCTTCTCCAAGGAAGTTAAGCCTCAGTGTCCTACTATCTAGTATAAATTTCTTACTTCAAAGATTAATTTCTTCTTTTGGATCCTTATCTAGAATAAGCCCCTTACCATTGATAATCTAGTTAAAAGAGGTTTATGTCATGTTAATAGATGCTTTCTTTGCAAGGATCAAGCTGAATCTTGTGACCACCTTATGCTTCATTGTAGTTTTACTCAGAGAGTTTGGTCCTTGGTTTTTCAAAATTGGAATTTGTGTTGGTTCTTTCCTAACTCTTGGCAGGACTTCATCACTCAGTGGAGATGTGCTTTTGACAATGATCTTGCTAGAAGTTTCTGGAATCTCATCCCGCCTCATCTCTACTGGTGTATCTGGAAGGAAAGAAATAATAGAATTTTTAGAGAGAAACATGCCAAACCTAAAATTATCTACAACATCTTTTCTAGAGCTATTAAGGAAAACTTCAGCAATGCTATCATCAACAGCAAGAGCAAGCTCAGGAACTTCCTGATGTGGATTGGTCTACTTGGAATTTTCCTCACCATAATTCTCATTCTAGCTCTCCTAGAGATTCCTTTGTTTGGATCACTCCCCCTATCGGTTGGGTTAAAGCTAATTTTGATGGGGCCTCCAAAGGCAACCCAGGTGTTTCTGGGGGTGGTGGAATTATTAGAGATAGTAATGGTAACTGTTTGGGTGCCATTTCTATTCCCTTGGGAATTCAGACTAATCATAGGGCTGAGGCCTTGGCTACCCTTAATATTATCCTACTGGTGGAAGAACTGGGGTTCAAAAGAGTCTGGCTTGAAGGTGATTCTTTAAATATTATAAATAATATTAAAGATATCAACACCCCCTCCTAGACTATTGATCACATTATTACTAAAATCAAAACCATAGCTCAATCCTTTGAGGTAATCCATATATCTCAAAATTACCGGGAGACCAATCAGGTTGTTGATTGCCTTGCCAATATTGGAGCCAAAAGTGAGGGGATTCAAAAATGGATTGGTAATACAATTTATAATGATGTTGTCACCTCATCTATTAATTATGACAAAACCAAGCACAAGGAAGGAGTCATTAATAGGAGTATTAATGATATTATTTAATTCTTCTCAAATTGGGGTGATATCGAATGTCATTTGAAATAATGCTAAGTACATCTCTAAGATGCAGAATTATCCACCCATTATAAAAGATCAAAATTTGATGTGTGTTGTCATCATTATTAGTAATTACTGCCAGTTCCCACATGTGAATAGGACAGTGAACCAATTTAATAGACTTATAATGCTAAAGAATTACCATATCGATAGCATTCCTCCATCTAAGCATAAGAAGCATATGAAAAAAGAGCAGGGAGAGTGTTTGGCCATGGGTGGTGATCTCAGGAGAGAAGAGTCGGCGGATTGCAAGTGGAAGCAGGATAAGGAAGTCTGGAGCATTTTGAAAAAAGGCCATGTCCATCAGTTTCTCCAGAGACTCCATGGTTTCAAAAATGATGTCACTAAAGCCTTTGCAGATGGTTGGGATAAGGGCACGATGAACCTGGATGGAAAGTCTTTTAGCCTCAGCCTCGAGCTCCTCTCAGACATAACTAGTCTCCCTTTGGATGGTCTGAAGTATTCAAAAGAGATCAAGGTTGGAGCCAAAGCTTACAAGAACTTTCCTGTCACTGATGAGGAGAGGGCTCTTTTGGTTAAAGGTAAGAAAGACTATGTTGATATGGATAATATTGATAGAATTTGGAGTTCTATTATTAAGGTCATCATGGAATATTTTACACTTGAGGGGAGATTTTCTAGGGTCTATAATTACCATTTTGCCCTATTTAATCACTTCAAACATGACATAAGAATCTATTTTCCCTACTTTCTTCTCTGTTCACTCAATTAGTCCATTACTGATTATAGAGTGAAGAATTTCCCCATCCTCCATGAATTTCCCCATCCTCCATGTTGGGCTCATCCTCCTTATCACTGATTATGCAAGGGATCACATTCTAGATCCTATCCCTGCCCAGGTCAAGAAAAGGAAGAAAACTAGCTCTCCGCCCAGGAAATAGAAACCTAAGAAAGCTCTTTCCATCTCTAAGCTGGCCCCCTCTAAGTATTTGGATGGTCTGAAGAATGTCAAGAACTCAAGTGATGTAAATTCCTCTATTTCTAACAAAAATGATTTTGAGCCCTCTGCTAGCCCTGTCCGGTCAGAGTCTGAAGGTATGAAGTCGAATCCCTAGGTTAATGTGACTGAGGTTGAAAAGAATACCCAAGTGGGTCAAAATGTCATGCCTAATTCCACTACCCAGACCCCTGAGGAGAAGGACTTGGAGGATCCCAAAATTACTAATGCCATGGATAGCCTCGAGGATGGCCAAGATAATCAGACTAGAGGGGACAAGCCTATCCCTACTTTGGAGACTAACAATACTGATGATAAAGATACTTCTGAGATTGAGGTTGAGGCTAATGACAATAAAGTCAAAGAGGCTGATATAAACTTAATTGATAGCAATTTTGATGACTCGGGGAACAATAGCTTTAGGGTTATGGAAGAGGAAACTCTAGACTCCCATGACTCCCCTAGCTCCGGGAAAGAGAACAAGAAGAATGACAGTGAGACAACCCTTGATTGTAATAGGTCCCAATCTCTTGAGGATGATATCAGAAAGATGGATTTGTAGGTAAAAAGAACAATTATTATGACCCCCTCGAGATTGCTAAGAACAAGTCCATCTAAAGTTATAATCTGGACCAATGGGTGCAGAATGACCTGGTTGAGCTTAAGAATAGATGCATCAAACTGGAAAACAAGAATTCTATTATTGAGGAAATGATTGACAATATCAAGAAGGAGATTTCTCTCAAAGCTAATGTTAGTGTTTTTTATTACGGTTCTAATTTGGATGATAGAATTAAAAAAGCAGTTGAGACAACCATGATCCCTATCCATGAGAAGACAAGCAAGAATGAGGAAATGCTGAAATATTTGCTTGGTCTGGCTAATACAGGAATGAAGTCGACTCTGGAGAATTTGAATATGCTTAGCAAAATGCTGGAGGGAAACAAAGATGCCCCCCTGAGTGACAAAATTGACCTAACTGAACCTAGTTAGTAGATGGGACCTGGCACCAGAACTAGGTCTAATACTAAAAAGAAGCTCAAGATTATTGATCAAGAGATTCAGAGCCTAAAAAATAATGTTAAGATCATGCAGGCCCAGTTGGAGGAATCCGAGGGGTTCCTGAAGACTATGTCTTGATCTTGGTGCTGGTGGTCTTCTCTTTTTTGTTTGTCTTCCAGCATTTTTTGCTTTTTGTTGTGTAGATGTTTATTGAATATTTGGGTTTTGACCCTTTGTAGTCTGTTCCCTTCTCTGGGATAGCTAGTTGTTCTTTGGGATCTCATGCTTATCTTTTGTCTCTATTGTTAAAGGGTTTCAGGGCCCCTTCAAAACCTATTTTTACCGTAATCAAAAACATTCACAATAAACATTCAACACATATAACACTAGTATTTAATGTGGAAACCCAAGTTGGGAAAAACCACTATGGGAATTGTCACCCACTAAGGAAATACTCTTCTGAAGTATGCTTGGTTAAAAGTCAATCTTGTTAAAGATTATAATTCACATTGTTAAATGTGACCTTGTTAGGGGATTTGCCTCAGATCTATTAGGATCTTCACCCTTTTAGGATTGACATGGTTAAAGGTCTTGAAACACTCTTCTATAATGTCACCTTGCCAAAGGTTTTACAATAAGACTTTTAAGTCCACTTGGTTAAGAGAATTTTCTGCTACAAATGTTAATAAGGAACAATATCAAAATTGATTTGTAAATCTACAAATACCTCTTTCTTAGTCAAATCCCTTGTGCACTCTTTGTCTTCACTTATTTCCTTCACTTTCCATTGGCCTCAACACTTCATCAATCTTCACCTACAGACTCAGATTTCAAGCTTTTTCTTCTTCACTACATCTCTTGGTTACACATCCACCTTTCAAATTTTCCAACTCGCTTTACATACAATTTTATCCTTTATATAGACTCTTTTTTCCTCTTAATCTCCTTTATTATATTTTCCTCTAATTATCCTCAACTGTTAGATCATCCTCATAAACCGATTCAATGAATTTGGACATCGGTAAAATATTTTATCATCACCTCAGAACTTGTACCTTCACTTTTTGTTGCTTAGATCTTACCGTAGATCATCACCTTGAATTTTCTTGATTGTATATCTCTTTAATTAACTCTTCCTCATCCTTAGAATCTTCTAGATTATTGTGGCTCATCATTAAATGTCATTATGATCCTTGTATTTAATATTTGTTCCTTGCTTGGGGGCTAACTTCTTTTCCTTCAATCAAAATTTAGTTTTCTTCACTCGGTAACTAACTTCATATACTCGGTGTCTTGACTTGCTTTCAGTTTACCAAAACTTACTTTCCTTTTATCGAATAACTTCTTCATGCTCGGTAACCAAACTATTTTTTTTACCGACTTGACCAACTTCTTTACCAACTTGATATAATCAAATGTAAAGTTGAAAACAACTAAATCAATATAACCTTATCATTGTTTGATATGTATTAGCTACCCAATTAAGTTCTTCAACTTCACAACTTTTCACTTCTTATTTTTCCTTAACTCACTCAACTTATATCATACTATGAATGATATGGCAACTCAATATAAATCAAGAATCAATTTCTTGATATAAATGACAAAATAATAACTGGTCTAATCCTTCTAAAAACTTGTATACCTCTGATCTCAATCGGTCTTCATCATCATCACCATCAGTTAACATTATGCTCATTGCTCTGAGCCTTATTGGCTTGAAATAATTGAATGTTAGATAGGTCAAGCTTTGTGAGCTATTAAGTAGACAATACAATAAACTAAATCATTTCCTCCCCACCTCCTCCTTATCTTCCCACATGGCCTCAAAGTTGACCTCTTTACTCCCCCATTCAGCAATGAAACATACCCAAAATGGATTGAAAGATATTTTATCCTCTGACCTCACCAAGCCTGGAGACACAGAGCACACCTAAAACAAACTAAAAGGGACTTGATCCACCAACCTTTACCTTCTTGGAAAAATAGAGCATGCCTTCTAAAACTATCTCTGAATGTGAATGTGAAGACCAGACCTTGAGGTGCTATTTATAACTCTATTATATCATTGAAATAATTGGGAGTTTCTTTTAATGGTGGTCAAGATAAGCTATCACATTCCATGACAATCTGATTTTTACTTTCTTCTATTGTATATACCCAAACCCAGTCTGTGCCCATGGTTTTGGAATGAAATTTTGCCCTTTATTATTTTATCATTAGTTTCTTTATTGAATTCCATTTGTTTAGGTAGTGTATCATCCTAAACTAGAAGCACTTTAATTTAGTGATGGTTTAGCACCTATTTAGTGTGATTTCATGGTACACTTGCATTTAGGATACATTTGGTTTGATCTTTTTCTCTCTCCTAGGTGAAATTGGGGTAGGATCTAACACATCCTCCTTGATTTCCCTCTTCCTTGGTGCAAATATCAAGGTAGAACCTAATCACAAGGCCTCCTTTTTCATCTCTCCTTTCAAAAGTGATTTTTTGTCCCAAAACTATCTTTTTCTTTCTCATCACTTTCTCCAACCCCAAAGTGACTATTATTTGAAATCCCAAGGTAATTCTGGAAGTTTGTGCCTTGAGGGCCCAAGTTGAGGTCAACCTAGCCCTAGGGGTAGGCCAAGTTTGACCTACTTGTGGGGTCTAGGAAGAAGTCATCCTAGCCCTAAGGTATATCGCTTTAAGGATCCCAGGCCCATTTCAAATTTCAAAGGCTTCTCACCTTGTGTAGTCGGCCCTTGCAGGGTGTAATCTCGAAATCACTATAAATTCACACTAAAAAGATTCATTTTGCATGAAGAGATAGATGGAAACTTTATGTGGATAAGATCATGTGGACATCCCAATTTGGCATAGTGCAATTGCAAGGTGGAAACAAGAAGACTTGGAAACATCCATTGAAGCAAGAGAGTTCTTAACTTTGCATTCTTCTTCTCAAATCAAGAATACAAGACATAAACATGGGGTACAAAACATGGATTGTGAAGGTAGCTTGGATTAATTTAGCCCTGGGGTCTTCGTATGATTTCCATGTTATTTTTAGATCTATGCATTGTTGCTTCATATTTACATACATGTTTACATTTGCATGATAGGGTTTCACTCTCTAGGGTTAGATCTTGGCATTTACATACATTTATCTATACATTATAGATTTTCATTCTAGATTCATAGGCACTACACACACAATAATCTTTCCCAACGGCTATTCTTGGAGGTGAAAATCACCAAAATGAGGGGTTGACTAAGGTAAACCCCTATATAGCCATTCACACACACCCTTTACTAGATTGTTAGCTTTATGGAGGACATATTTAAGTACAGATCTAGATCCCCTTTAGGAATAAAATATCAAATCCAAGATTCATTATGTGTTCCCTCAACAGTCAGGTGCAGGCCGAAGTCAACCTACCCCCAAATATAGAACATGCAATTCTTGATTGTAGTTTTTCTAACTTAGAGATCCTGTTTAGTTTTTTGGTCTTGGAATAGGCCAAGGATGGCCTATTCTAGGGTGGATTTTCTAGAATTCACCATACCCCCTCCAGGGTGAGTTGGTCCTGAGATAGAAAGATTTTTGGGTTTCGTAGATTTGGGTTTTCTAAGATCAAATTTGGGCCAGTTTCAGTTCATATGCAGTTCTAGAAATAGAAATACAGATTTGAGCATAAACACATCCCTCGAGCATTTATAAGGTGATTAATCATTATTTCTTTTATTTATTTGATCATTTCCATATTATATCTTATCTATTCCATTAGTCTTTTCAATATGTTTTCCTAGTTGATTGCATTCGAATCATAGGAAAAGGAATCTTTCTATTAAGCACTTGTTAGATCCTAGCTTGGAATAAGTACCCCTACATCATTTGGGTTGGGATAATCTAGCTTGAATTTGAGTAGGGGCTTAGCTCAATATATCTCCTTATGTCCCTTATGGCTCCCTATTGAGAGTAATATCTGGTGAAAGTGGAGTGGATTTTCATCCTAGCACTTATCTCCATTACACATCTCAATGCCCTATTTTCACCACATTATAGGTAGCTCACACAAGTTATGATATAAATGAACTTAAAGCTCTTGGTATTGCAATCCCAATACCTTGAGAGTGAAAAAACATCTTTTCATTTTGATTATAAAGATCATGTTATTCTTACAAGTCTACAGAACTCTAATGCATGATCACATGATCTTCCTTTCTAACATTAAGATGACAAAATGAAATGTGTTGGGTGCTATACTGATGAATGATATCAATATAATTGCTTCCAAAATGAGGGTGAATTATAATATGAAATGTCATTGTTGCAACAACCATGATAGATGATGGACCAAATTAATGGCATATTTTATGATGCTTTTCTATAACTCAATAGGGTGTTTTATATGATTTTTTACAAACTTTGATGATATTATAGATATGAATTTTATATGTGTAAGTGCATGGACAATACTTTAAATACTTTATAGTTCACCAAGATATGTGGTCTAAGTTAGATATTATGGTTAAAACTTATGGATATAATATGATAGATGAATTAGTAAATATACATGTGTGTTATTTAATGTTCATCTCTCCTAAGTTGTTTTGGGTTAGGATTCCTACAATCACATATCATGCAATAGTTAGTTAATGAGATAATGCCTTTTCTGATTTAATGATGCAAATATATGTGTTTTGAGTTTGGCATGTGTTACTAACTCCATGCAGGAACAAGCCAATGGCATATTCATTGAGCAGTGTGATGGAATTGACAAGATCAACTCTATAGATAAAGCAATAAAGACATAACCACACATCACTCTTCTTTGGAGCAGTCAAACGGTTTCCATTATACCTAAGTACATATTTAGAAGCATAACCTTCTATATCTTTGGAAGACTTGTTTTTAAAAGTTGTTGATTCTATTGTATGACATTATGAATCTTGTTGATCCTCATTGTTGGAGTGATCATAGTTTTAGGAGTTAGTTTTCTAGTATTTTCTTATAAATAAGTTGTTGACTTAACTTTCAGAAGATTAGAACTAGGAAAGTCATTGTAATCTTGAAAACAACAAATAGAATTCAGTTTTATTTTACTTCAAGTGTACCTTTCAAATGAATGAATAGAATTCACTTTGCAAGTTCTATCTTTTTATCTTGATCATTTTCTATTCACTCATCCAAGGGGGCCCACTTGGTGAGTGAATTCCATTGTTAGTTAGGATCTATTTCATGCTTTCTTAGAATTAGAAAGAACTTTGTTGTTCTTGTAACCATTGGTAGTAGACCTAATAGGTTGTTCCTACAGAAAAGGCAGATAGAGAAATTCCTATCTATGATTATTGCTTTTAGTAGAATAAACTTGTTTCTTTGTCCTAACTTAACCTTTCAAGTATTTTAAATTCAATAGTTTAGATAAGTGGCAATTAAGATAGTTTGGAGAATATACTTTGCAGACACTATTTCAAGTTTATGTCCCTGGTTGATACTATAAATGAGCTAAATGAGTTAATTAGTTGTTGTTTAGGATGTCCAATCTTGAATGAATGAGTGTTATGCTCTAAGCTAAGACATTTATTTGGCCAAGCATTTTTGGTGTTGTTGTCAGGGATGGTGTCAATCTAAACTTATCGTAAGGGTCATTTTTCCCAAAGCTTTTATACTATAGGTCCTAATTTATATCAATCATTTTTATGCATAGGAGAAGAGACCATCTTGGAATATTTCTCCCTCAGAATGTTCCATTAGTTTTAGAAGAAATCTTACCCCCTGATCAGGAAAATGCCCAAGAAGTTGACTGTGAAGAGAATCAACCATTTGAGAATCGATTTGCTGACCTATATCAAGCAACCATAGTACCACCACCTGCAGAATATACCTTTGGCTTAAACGAGCTCATTGTTGAACAAGAATACCAGGATAATCCCTGGGCCATTTTTGTTCTTCAAGGACAACCTGCAACTCCAAATCCTCCTAGAATGGCACGTCCTACCTTTCCCTTTCCTATTTTTGACCTGCATGATAATAAAAACCTCAAGAATATTCCATCGTCAGTCCTTCCAAAGTTCTATGGCATGATTATTGAAGACCGTGAGACCTTCCTTTTTTATTTTGACATCCTCTATAGAAGCTATGACTATACACCAGATGCTCATAGGTTGAAGTTGTTCCCATCTACTTTGAAGGAGGCAGCACTAAGGAGGTTCATGGGTCTAGGAGCCAATGTTGTAGGAGACTGGGATGGAATGAAGAATGCATTCTTGGAAAAATATAAAGAGTATTGTCAGGGTAGTGATATGAAAGGTGATGATATTTTCAAGATGAAACAAAAGGATGAGGAAACACTTGAGGACTATGTTTCAAGATTCTTGTTTAACCTCCACAAGAATACTCAACATACTTTGAATGAAGAATCCATGAAACATCTCCTCTGAAGAGGTATTAATGATTCTTTTATGGAGGCTCTTGACTTAATGGCTGGAGGAGACATTACTCAAAGCACCAAGAATTAAACTAAAAGGATATGTCTTAATTACTCTAGAGCTATAGTAAAGAAAGGAAGAGGGCTCAGACAATCAAGCAACAAACTTAATGGTCCTGGTGTTTCAAAGATGGAGATATCCAATCTCATACCTAATTTCAAGCAAGACATCATCAACAATATAGCCACCCAGCTAGATACTATGCAAGCTAATAAGAAGCATGAAGAAGCAAAGGCCATGCTACCCGAATTATGCTCCCATTGTAGGGAAAAGAAAAGGAACTACAAATGCAAAATAGTTGCATGCTTGGAGGCTCAGTCCATGCCAACTGAATTCAAAGATATTGATGAGAATGTAGAGATATCTTATGTTTCTCAACAAAGACCATGGGCCCAAAGACAAGGTATGCCTCATGACCATTTGCAAAATTCTAGTTTCAATAATAATCAATGGAAAAACCAAAATTCTCATAATTTTGGTCCCTAAGGTCAAAATTGGAATAACAATTGGTCCTATCAGTCTCAACCCCAATGGACTAACCAAAATTGGAAACAAAAACCCCCTCCTAATCAGTGGCAATAATCTAATCAAAATTGGCAACAAAATACCCAATGGCAGCCTCAATAAGGTAACTGGCAATAGTTACCTCAGTGGGGTCCCAATTAGCCCATTGAACCTAATCAAAAAGCCATTATGCCACCTCCACAACAACAAGCTATAATGCCTCCACTTCCTGAAAGAAATGATATCCCTCAAAAGAAAACTCAGCTTCATGCTCAGCCTTCACCAAATCCTAATAACAAGTAGCCTAATCAGCAATAGACTTATTCCATTAAGGTAAATGATATCTACTTAAGCTCAGGAGCTAGATTACTTGCACCAAAAGATCATGTCATAAATGAAGTTACTACTGAGAATGATATCCCTAAGAAAGAACCTGCTACCCTTCCATAACTTACTATAGTAACTAAGAATCCACCATTTCCTAAAAGGCTCACATAGACTAAACCCCCAAAAGAAAGTCCAATTGCAACCGATCTAATCAACCAACTGAAGCAAATGACTGTGGAAATTCCTTTGTTAGATTCCCTTAAGGAAGTTTCAGTTTATAATAAGGCTATCAAAGAAGCTTGTATTAAATAACCTAGTAGGAAGAAGAAATACCCTAAGACTGTTCATGTTCTTGTCCAACTCTCTGATCTTATGTTGAGCAATGTCATCATACCCAAATACTCTAATCTAGGTAGCCCTATTGTTACTATCTATATTAATGAAATTCAGATCCAAAATGTTTTCATTGACTTAGGAGCATCCATTAATGTAATAACAATGGAAGTCCTATTAAGGCTTAATATCATTGGCTTGAGAGAAACTCCTACAATCCTTCAGTTAGCTAAAAATTCTACTATAAGGCCTAGCGGCATGGTAGAAGACATAATTATGACACTTGATTTATTAGAATATCCCTCAGACTTTGTCATCTTATCTCCCAAGGCTACCCTAGGTGGTTATCCTTTAATCCTAGGAAGAGCTTGGCTGGCTAGTGCAGATGCCTATATAGTATGTCGCTCTAGAAAGATGACTATATCTGATGGAATCAACACTAATAAGTTGACTTTGCATTCTCCTGCTAAACCTCAAATTGAGCTTGATCAAGATGTTTGGCCTGACCTAGGTGACATTGAGCTAGAGGTAAATTTAATACATCAGTTAATGGTTATAGAGGAATCCATTCATGATATCCCAAGAAGAAGATGACATACTTGTTGCAATCCTTACCAAAAAATATGGTGTTGAACCATCTTCCTGTACTGTTCCTAATTTCTCTTTACAAACCATACTACCTCTGTAAATCTCACCTCATATTCTTGCAGCAACTACTTACCTTCATACATTGCTACAACATGAGATTAAGTCACCTTCATTTGCAGAAGTCATTATATTAGATAAGGTAATCAAAGTAGAAATTGCCCCAGGTAGGGAGTTGAATGTTAACAAGAACCTTACTTCTGAACACTTAGAAAGCATTCTTAAGCTCATATAAGACAACCAACAATATTTTTCTTGGGATTACACAGATATGAGGGATTGGATCCAAGGCTTTGTACCCACCGAATTTACATGTCCTAATTGTAAACCAGTCAGACAGCCTCAAAGAAGAATCAACCCAATAGTAAGAGATATAGTGAAGACTGAATTGTAGAAATTGCTTGATGTTGGCTTTATTTACCCCATTTTTTATAGTCATTGGGTCTCACCTTTGGTCATTGTTCCAAAGAAAGGAGGAAAATGGAGAGTGTGTGTGGATTATAGGGAACTGAATACAACAACTAAGAAGGACCACTTTCCATTTCCTTTTATTGATCAAGTCCTTGACAACCTAGTTGGTAAGAAGTACTTCTCATTTATGGATGGGTTCAGTGGATACAACCAAATACAGATAGCACCTGAGGAGCAAGACAAGACCACATTTACATGCCCATGGGGAACCTTTTCCTATTATGTCTTACCTTTTGGATTGTGTAACACACCTACATTTTAAAGAGAAGTTATCAATGATTATGTTGAAATCTACATGGATGACTTTACTTCATATGGATCCACATTCAAGGAATCTTATGACAACTTAGACAAAATTCTTAAAAGATGCCAGGAACACAATCTCTCTCTTAAGAGTGAGAAGTGCTATATGATGATGGAGGAAGGATTTGTTTTAGGGAACTACCTTTCATCATTTGGTATTCAAGTTGATCCAACCAAGATAGAAGTCATTAATACACTTCCAAATCCAACAAAGCAGAAGGACGTTAGAATTTTTCTAGACCATGCTGGTTACTATAGGAAATTCATCAAATATTTTAGTCAAATTTTAGCTCCATTGTATAATCTCTTAAAGAAAGAATTTGAATTTGAATGGACTGTGGACTATGAACAATCATTCCAGCAGTTGAAGGATGTCTTGACTAAAATACCTATCTTGAGAGGACTTGATTGGAATTTGCCATTTCATATCCATACAGATGCCTCAGATTATGCCATAGGATTAGTGCTTAGGTAGAAAGAAGGAATAGTTGAGCATGCCATATATTACATTAGCAATAATCTACAAGGTGTTGAACTAAATTACACTGTCACTGAGAAGGAATTGTTAGCCGTTATATATACACTTAAAAAATTTAGAAACTACATTACTGGTTATGAAGTATATATGCATATAGACAACTCAACAATCAAATACCTGATTAAAAAACCTACTATCTCAGGCAGGTTGGCCAGATGGTTACTCCTCATGAAGGAATTTGATATCAAAGTCATTGATAAACCAGGGAAAGCTAATGTGGTAGCTAATTTTCTATCAAGATTTCATGTTCCTGATGATCCCATAGCTATAGATGATAGATTTTTTGATGAACACTTGTTCTCTATCATTACTCATATTCCATGGTATGCATATATATAAAACTACCTTGCTATAGGAAGTACTCTACCACACTTATCTCCTAAGGAGTGCAAAATCTTAGTTGAGAAAAGTTTTAACTTTTCATGGATTGCAGGATTTATGTTCTACACAGTTCTAGATCAAGTCACAAGAAGATGTGTTTGTGAAGATGAGACATATGACATCCTTCATGCATGTCATGATGAACTGTGTGGAGGGAACTTTGCAGAAAAGTGTACAACATTCAAAATTCTAGCCACTGGTTATTAGGGGCCTACCCTACACAAAGATGTTGTTAAATACACAAGACACTATGACAGATGTCAAAGAATGGGACACCAAACTAAATCAGATGAAATTACCCTGCAACCATAGGTAATTGTAACACCATTTGATAAGTGGGGTATTAATTTTGTAGGTCCTATAGAGCCTTCCTCTCATGGTAAGTCCTATATCTTAATTTGTACTGATTATGAAACCAAATGGGTAGAGGCAAAAGCAATGAAGCATGCTAGGGATAATAAAGTGGATGTATTTTTGTATGAATCCATCTTCACTAGATTTGGTGTACCTAGAGAGCTAGTCACCAACCAAGGTGCTCAGTTTACCTCAAACCTCATAACTGCTTTAATGAATGAATACACAACCAGACATGGAAATCCTTTGCCTTATCATCTGCAAGCTAATGGTCAAGCCAGAATTACAAATGGGGAAATAGAAGCCATTTTGATAAAAAAATAGTTTCTATACACAAGAAGGATTGGGCCACTTGACTTCCTGAAGCCACTTGGACCTATAGGACTACATGGAAAACTACAACTGGTTTTACACCATTTGAGCTAGTTTATGGCAAATTTGTTGCCATGCCCATCGAGTTTCAGCACAAAACCCTTAGGACAACACTTAAACTAGATATAGATCTTACCATGGCTCAACATGAATGACTTCTACAACTCAACAACTTGGATGAAATTAGAAAATCGTCCCTGCATAACATAGAGATCATTGAGCAGCAGCAGAAGAAATGGCATGACAAGTTTATTAAGGATAAAAAGTTATGTGTTGGTGACTGGGCCTTGTTATATGATTCTCGTTATCAGCACACTCTAGGAAAGTTTCAAACAATGTGGTTGAGTTCGTATGAAATTATTTCTATTTTTACAAATGGAGTCATGTAGCTATTAACAATTGATCCAGTCTGATTCAAGCTTCTCGTCAATGGTCATAGACTCAAGCTCTACCATAAACTGCAAACTAAAGACAAGTTGCTACATTAGTCACCCTCAATGATGAATCAAGCGGTCCTGCAACATGTGAATTTGGGTCTTCTACCCAGATTGCCTCTAATATATAATTTTTGTTAGAGATTTCATAATAAAATCTCACATTCTATGAAATTATTTCTCCATAATAAATATTCATCTCATCTTCTGTATATATTATCCTCACATTTCATCATATTACTCCAGCAGCAAGTGTTCACACATCAACAATTCTCCTTCAGCAACCATAGGTTAGTATCATATGCTATTGTACATATTATTTAATTTATTTATTTTTGAAAAGGTTTATTTATTTAGTTACTACTCTTGCATATGTGTCCTGGTGGGACCCATGCCTAAACTTAGCTGGGGGGAATATTTAATTGCGTGTATATTCAAACTTTTTCCTATCTTTTCAAAATCTTTTTGCAAATCTTATGTGACCTGTTATTAATTTCACTATATCCTACTAATGATTAAAACAAGGCTGATTAAGGTGTCATGTCATAATTAAGTCATTAAGTACCTTCATGACGTGTTGAAGGTGGAAGAATCTAACATGTGTGAAGGTAATTATGAAATGTTATGGTAACCTTTTTCTTTGATGAGAAATAAATCCATTGAACTGGTCGTATTTTAAGAAAAGAGTTCTGCATGTCTTGAAGTTTGAAATGTTGGTTTTTGTGTGTCCAAATTCCCTGAGAATTTTAGCTCTTTGTCTGGAATTTTTTAGGTTTTTTATTTCTACAGTGTGGTAGCATGGGTGGTGATTTAGTGAGACATGAGCTAGCTCATCATACAGTGTTGCTAAATGATCTTCCTAGTTGACAATTGTTTGAGCAGACAGGCTAGTTGGATTATTGTTTAAAGCTTGACCCCTTTGATGATGATATAGATTTTTAGATTTTGAATACTTTGAGGGATGGAGTTGCAATAGTTAAAGGTCTTTGTGTTGAGTGCAGTGAAGAAATCATTGTAGAAGTATCTAGTTTACCGCAAGTAGGAAAAAATTAAGAGAATGACCTAGACCCTCACTAAGCTAGGGCATAGTTTATGTTGCATGGTAATCCCAGGTTGGTTGTTGATAGAAAATAAGGGACATCAAGGCTTTCTTTTCCAAATGAGTATATGCAGCCACCATTGCACATGATGAAATACTTGACCTGTGAAGGTCTCTACACTTCAATGCATGAGCTACATTTCAAGATTCTCAGCAACTTACACCATGTGAACAGACCGGTAAATCTTCCTAATTTCTAGTTCAACATTTTGAAAAAAACAAGCTACGAGTGTACAAATGGGTAAGCCTGAATCTGTATCACATCATTGTTTAAAAAAATTAATAGTAGAAAGGGAGTTGAACAAATAGGCACTAGAGACATGGAAATAATTTCTAGATACTGATAAAATAATGCCTAGAACGGTCGGCCCTAGAGGTCAAGGATTGGATAGAAGGGAGAAAATGGCCCAAGGCATTGTTAAGATAGTTGAAAGTTTGAATCTACTCCTGAAGCTTCCACCTCTATCCCTAGGCCTTCCAAAAAGAAAATTGTTGAACCTATTTCCTCTACTTCTCAGAAAGATAATGATAAAGAGTTTGTTGCTTCACAAAATCTCCAATCTTCTATAAAGACTAGGTATGCCAGCAAAAAAGAAAAAGGAGAAACCCTTGAAACTAAGGAATTAACCTCAGAATCTCAGCCTGATATGAAAGGAAGTAATGCAAGGACTAATGAAACTCCTTTGCCAAAGAAGGAGAGAACCAAAAGAACCCCCTTCATCTTCCACTAAAGTAGCATCCTCTTGTAAAAGGAGAAGGAAAAACCCTAAACACTCATCTAGTACTCTTGTCCAACAAAGTGTTTGGTTTGCTCCTAATTTATCCTAGGCCAAGATATCTAAGCCTCCTATAATTAATTTGGATTCCTCAAAGTCTTTAGAAAATCCTTCAGCAGGGAGCATGGGAAATGCAAGTGATGGTTGGTTAAACAATGATAGTGTTCCCTCTCTAAGTGAGCATGATGTTGTTGTATCCCCAAATGAACCAATTGTGCAAAATGAAGAAAATAACCCTAATTTTATTATTATTGACAACGATAAAGAAAGTTTAGAATCAAGAAAAGAAGATAAAACATATGACTACATGGATATGGATGATAACTCCTATGGAGGAGACATTCCATTTGATCAAGATGTTCCAACAGCATCAGAGGAATTTTCCTCCGAAGAATTTCCTGAAATTAACATAGAGACTGTCAATTCTATTTTTGAGAAGCTAAGACATGATGGGTTGGATACCCTTGCTCAGGTAGTTGAGCAGTTATGTACATAAAAGAACCCTGAGCAGGCGATTGTTTTATGGGTGGATAAAAATTCCACAGGTAAAAGGGAAAAAAAAATTCCTAGTTTAGCCCAAGATGGACTAATATTGATAATCAAGGACCAATTTTGCCCCCAAACCTATCTACTCCATTAACATCTGGGTTGAGTTTGTATCAACAAATAGTGTTAGAAAAAGTATAATGGAAGTTAGAGAATAAAATGTTGAAACAGATTATTGATGAGCAAGCTCATCAAATTGAACAATAATCAGATAAAATTGTGGTATTGTAGGAAAAAGTTACACAAATTATAGAACTTATTCCAAAATTAATGAAGTGTGGGTCACCCTCACAGGTATATGAACTGTTCCTAAAAGAACAATTTCTGAATTTTCAATTGACTAAAATAGTTCAAGGACTTATTCCTTCGGTTTAATCTACACCACATGAATTTTATGATGCATTTCATTCTTCTCCAATGCACATTAAGAATCTGTTATGTGAATTCTATCTACACAACCTAGTAGTCCCCGAAGACAATGATTGGAACTCACTCATGTATGTGGGAGATATCCAGCTCTGGGCCTTCATGTCTTGTGTACAAAATGAAATCATTTAGGAGCACCAATCTCAACCCTTCAGGGGAGATGAGATGGAAATGCCACTCTATATTGGACCTAAAACTGGAGGCCAACAAAAAAATTTATGAATGGGTAAAAGTTACATTGACCGACAGTGGGAAACACAAAATTTATCCCTTAAGAGAAAGGGCTTTCAAAGATTATGAATAATTCACTACCATAGAGATCCCTGCAACCATTACAACCAGCACTCATAGATGGATCAGGATTCCTAAAGAGTTAAGGGCTAAGGAGCCCCATTCACCACAAAATTTGACCTTGGAAAGTCATGAGCTCCTTGGTACATCATGTTGGGTAGAAATAAAACTAATTACTGATTTCCCTTAAAATTTAAGCCACCAATTCTTATGCACCCTTTGTTAGGAATGAATGAAGATGCAGATGATCATGACATGGCAGCTGATGTGAGTAGGTGGAACAACTTAGAAATGGACAAGGGCTACCTGAATTAGAAGGAGGGAGCATATGGATAGCAGATTGTAGATGACTTGTGGATAAAGGCTAGGATAAAAAACTTTATGCTTTCAAGAGGACCAGCAAGACCTTAAGCTGGGGGGAATGATGGACCAAATTAATGGCATGTTTTATGATGTTTTTCTATAACTTAGTAGGGTTTTTTTATATGGTTTTATGAAAACTTTGATGATATTATATGTATGAATTTTATATGTGTAAGTGCATGGACAATACTTTAAATTCTTTATAGTTCAGCAGGATATGTGGTCTAAGTTGGAACTTATGGATATAATATGACAGATGAATTAGTAAATATACATGTATGTTATTTAATGTTCATCTCTCCTAAGTTCTTTTGGGTTAGGATTCATGCAGCTGCATATCATGCAAGAATTAGTTAATGAGATAATGTCTTTTCTAATTTAATGATGCAAATATATGTGTTTCGAGTTTGGCATGTGTTACTAACTCCATGCACGAACAAGTCAATAGTGTATTCATTAAGCAGCGTGGTGGAATTGACAAGATCAACTCTGCAGATGAAGAAATAAAGACATAACCGCATATCACTCTTCTTTGGAGTGGTCAAACAGTTTCCATTATACCTGAGCGTAGATTCAGAAGCACGACCTACTATATCTTTGGAAGTCTTGTTCTTAAAAGTTGTTGATTTTGTTATATGACATTATGAATCTTGTTGATCCTCATTGTTGGAGTGATCATAGTTTTAGGAGTTAGTTTTCTAGTATTTTCTTATAAATAAGTTGTTGACTTAACTTTCAGAAGATTAGAACTAGGAAAGTCATTGTAATCTTGAAAACAACAAATAGAATTCATTTTTGTTTTTCTTCAAGTGTACCTTTCAAATGAATGTTCATAGAATTCACTTTTCAAGTTCTATCTTTTTATCTTGATCATGTCCTATTCACTCATCCAAGGGGGCCCACTTGGTGAGTGAAGTCCATTGTTAGTTAGGATCTATTTCATGCTTTCTTATAATTAGAAAGAACTTTGTTGTTCCTGTAGTTTTTGGTAGAAAAACTAATGGGTTGTTCCTACAGAAAAGGCAGATAGAGCAGTTCTTATCTGTGATTATTACTTTCAATATAATAAACCTGTTTCTTTGTCCTAACTTAAACTTTCAAGATTTCAAGTATTTTAAATTCAATAGTTTAGATAAGTGGTAATTAAGATAGTTTGGAGCATATACTTTGTAGACACTATTTCAAGTTTACGTCCCTGGTTGATACTATAAATGATCTAAATGAGTCAATTAGTTGTTGTTTAGGATGTCCAATCTTGAATGAATGAGTTTTATGCTCTAAGTTTCTAAGACATTTATTTGGTCGAGCAGTAGACTTGTATGTAAAATGTGGAAGCATAGACAAGGCACATGACTTGTTTGACATAATGCCTCAATGAAATTTGTTTTTGTGGACTACAATGATAGGATATGCACAAAATGGACTGGTTGGAAATGCATAAGAGGATTTCAAGGAAATGTGATAGGAAAATGTGATTGGAAGGGTAAAGACAAATTCCATAATTTTTTCTAGCATCCTCCTTGCCTGTACCAAAATGGGAGGTTTGGAATAGAGTATGGGCATCCATCAAAGCATAATAAAAGGGTTTTTTTGTTAGATATTGTAGTTGAAAATGCTTGATAGGACAAGCTTACAAATTGTGGAAGCATCGACAAGGCAAGAAAACTATTTGATAAAATGCCTGAAAGAAATGTGTTCTCATGGAATGCCATGATTGTATGACATGGACATAATGGATTCATTGAAGAGGATTTAAAAACATTCAAGAAAATGCAATTGGTATGAGTAAAGCCAAATTCCACAACCTTTGTGAGCATTCTCCCTACCTATGCCAAAATTGGAGCTATGAAACAGTGTGGGAGGGTAATTTCTCAATGACGGTAAGCATTATTGTTGTTTACATTTTTCCTTAACATTTATTTTCCATGATTTGGAATGATAATTACTAAGTGCTACAGGTAAAATAATTGGTGCACCACTTTGTTCCTAAAAAATGAAGTTAATATGTATTCCATTTTGGTAACTGATATTAAATATTTAATATGAAATCTCTAAATGATCACTTGAGTATATTGTAGAGAAATAATAAAAGGTTGTTAGCCATCAATTTGAATTGGTCTAAACCTAGAAGTCATCAACCATATAAAAAAAGCATGCAAATTAGGAAAATTTGAATGTGTTGCACAAACCAAATCAGATTAGTCCTCAGAAGAGAACATCTCGGCCTTAAAATTTGCAACAATGTCCCAATGGAAATTTTCATATTCAACTTGAGGAATTAAAAAATCAAGGGTGCAAAAATATCATCTCCAGTCATACCCTTTGAGGACAACTCTTCCTTCAAATTTGCAAGAAGGTTCCAATGAAGAATTTCATGTTCGACAGGAGAAATTAAAAAATCAAGTGCAACTCACCATCAACACTCACCTAATTCATATTAAAAATTAATGCTTCACACTCAACACTATCCAAAATGCATTTTGAAGCAATTTTTGATTTGAACACTTTGTACTCACATAAGTGGACACAATAAAAAAAACTCAACAATTTTAATAGTAGGAAACTCAAAAATAGTGTTTCATAAAAAATGACAAATTCACATCTATATATATCATTTATGTATCTTGAATCATCATCGTGAACATTAATTTCATACTGGAATAGTAGAATAGCTATTGCAATTGACTACACAGGCATCCACATTGCAATCATATTCATCACTGAATTCATAACTAACTCATTATCACAACCTTCTCACTCAATCTCAATTTCAAGCTCATCCTTTTCTCTCAAGGCTTCTTCTTCAATAACACATTTTGTATAAGGCATACCGAAGTAATTGATCACAATGTGTTACAAATTCATAAAATCTCAAGGAAAACCTTTGCATTCTTTCTAAAATATTGTGCATCTAATGGATTCGTTCAACAAAAGCATCTTTGAAGAATACATCCTTTATGTTTGAGAATTTGATATTGTTTCTTAATTTACAAATGAAAGTTGTCATTTATAACAAAATGAGTAGCTACTTATATAAGCTACTATATAACCTTAATGACTAGGTTGAATGTGCCTTCTAGAAGCCTTCCCATAAGGCATCTAAGCACATGAATGATATAGATACCCAACACCACTACTTATTAGCACTTATATTATAGGATGTAATGAAGTTAAAGCTTTATACCAAAATAGATCATTTACTTTAAATAACAAAATACATTGTATTAAAAATAGAACACACCTTTCCCTTTGGGAAACATCATCCCCAAAGCTTGAGGACCAAATGGAAGTTCTTCCATGAATATCATTTTGCTCCTTTGGTCTTTACTTGGAGATGATCATATGAAGCCCACTTAATTGGGTAGAAGATTTAAAAATGGACTCTTATGATGAAACTGATGAACTCCTCAAATTTACTCACAAGTATGCTCAAAGAAGTCATATGGATTTATTTATGTTGTACTTAAATTGGCATCCACACATTTCTAATGTTAGAGCCAAGAAATAATCAATAGCTTTAGGCAAACCTAAGGGATAAGTTTTATGTCATGAATTTCTTATTATTGTATACGATTATTTTACTTATATTTTCTTTTCGTAAAGAAAATTTCTCCATTGTCAAATGTATCATGAAGGGGAGACTCACCAAAGAGAAATTAGATGTTTTTCTTACTTCTTGCATATTGTTTTGGATGAAAGATTTGTCAAAGAGAGGAAGAGAATCACCAAACACATGTTGAAAATTACTTTCTTTATAGAGAAGCTCAAAAAGATAATCAACATCTAAGAAGAAGAAATCTCATCAAAGAGAGAAACAGAATCACCAAACACATGCTGAAAATTACTTTCTTTATTATAGAGAAGCTCAAAAAGATAATCAACATCTAAGAAGAAGAAATCTCACTCTAGTAAACATATCCTATATCAATCCATGTAGTTTTATTTTTGGTAGAAATGAAAATTGCAATTATCAATTGAATAATAATAAATATTTCTCACTTATTTCATTTATTTTTCCTAATACTTTTTTAAAATGTCATGTACTTTTTATATCCATTTCTTTTTTCTTTTTTTCTTACATCCTAGGATTTATGAGGTTGAAAATAAGTGTTTGATGGCGTGCTATTTTTTGTTATGATGATTCCTAGAAAAAGATTAAATAAAACACTCATTTAAAGTCAAAAAGTTTTGCCTTGCCAAAATCAAGGGACCAAAATTAACAATTTCCTGGATAATATTAAAATAATTTGTGACAGATATATTTTCTTCCACAATTTTAAAATTTATGAATATATAATCTATTTTTAATTATGTATTCTTATATATATTGAAACAAATTTAGGCTTTTTTATTACAATAACTTAATTTTTATATAATTTAATATATAAATTTTTAAATATTTTTGTTATTTGTTATTTATTATTGATGAAGTAGAATTCAATGTTCTTACATGTTCATATTTTCCTTATTTTTAATTTTTTTTAGAAAGATATCTCTAATGTATGATTTCACTATTTAAATATTTATTTTTAACACATGCTTTTCATTTTAGCAACCTAACTTGTAGTTCTAATATATTTCTAATTTTTTTATCATCTCCTACATTATAGATTTTTACTATTCAAATGATGTTTGTACATTATGTTAAATTGGTCCTAACATTTCACCATGTACATGACTAATGCTCTTTATTTTTTCTTGAGAAAAAATTGTATTGTTATGCAAAATATATATGGAGTAATTCATTTCCTACTCTATTTTCTTTAACAACATCCTATGGTGTGTTTTAATATTCACAACTTTAATATTTGTTTTCTTTTATTTTTTTAATAATTTGTTAGTTATTAATATTTTATTGAATGTTTTACTTTAGAAATGATACATTCTCCTAATCCTACATATATTTTTAAGATAAAAAGTAGCTATATCCCCCTTTATGTACCAAGCTAATCAATTCCATCAATCAACTTGAATGGTTTTCCTTTAAATAGTATTCCAACTTTTATGAGTTATATTTCACTAAGTTGCCTTGACATAATACAATAGACAAAGACAACATATTCAACTATACCTGTTGTGCAAGATTATGATGTTATGATGATGGAAGCAACACTACATTAATTTTACACAACTTGTGAAAAATTGAATGGTTTTTGTACCTTCTTGTGGGAGATGTGTGTGGATGAGTACTATGGGCAAGGCGGTGCTCCTCAAATAAAATTTTCTTACCAAATTACTTGAATACTATGTAATTGACTTAGTTTATACCTATGTATATATAAAAGACAATACTTAAATGAAACTATGTCGCTTATTACGTTTGCACCTTTGTGTGCTTTCTACAAGTGTTGCACATCTATGAGAACTATGCTCAAGCAATGCTCCTCAACATAAGGTTTACTTTTGTAACTACTTCAATAATGTGTAATCAAGATTTACTCCAAATTTTTGTATAGAATATATATATTACTATAGTGGTATTTTGGTCATTGCGTTCTATGTGTAGTTGTAGTTGCAATTTCTAATTTTACATAGATTAAATGGTGCAACTTCATTTTCCCACCTTCAAATTGATATTATGTGTTTACAAGTTATTAGACTTACTATTGATAGTCACATTTATGATTCTTATTTTCTCATAGGTTGGATATTGTCTTGCATTCCTAATGGTTGTGTCATCATAATAATAAAAAACATATACTTATGATTGTTTGAACAATCTTCAATACTAGAATTTTATTTTACACTTTACCATCTACCAAAAATTATACTTGTGATGATTCTTTTGCATGTGACCTACAATACTTCTATTTGTAGACATCCCAAAATCAAATTGAACTCTTTATCATTTTGTAGTCAACATATATGCTCAAAAATAATTAACCTTGTTTCTATTGAAAAAATCAATAATTGTTCCTCTGGAGTATACCTACAATTAATTATATATAGTTATATATGAAATAACCACTTATTTTTTACATACAATCTTTAAAATTTGTTATCTTACTACTAATCTTGCATCTTCTATTTTCTAGTTTTGAACCCCTCTTACACTTGTGGTTTAAAAAATGGTTCTATTTATTAACTTTGTCTTTTTGTATTGGTTTTCCCCTCGCTCATATTGGAACAAGTTTTGCATTGAGCTTTCAAACATGATCAACCAAATATGATCCCCTACTCTTTTCTTCATGTTGAATGTTGCGGATACTAAATGGCCAGATTTACAATGACTATTTTAAAATGGCATGCCATATAGACTTGACAAACTAACAAAGACCACACAAAGAACATTATTAATAACCCACATACTATGTCACTGTATATTTTCGTTAATGATTCACAATATTTCATGAAGAATTAATAGAGAAGTTCCTCTATGCAACAAATCATTGGTATAGATATGAATGGAAACATCGAGGATCAACACATGGATTCTTTTGGCTTCCCAATCCACCAAACATGGACAAACTTGACTGGGAAAACTATGTTGATGTGGAAAGAGCAAAGTCATTCTTCAAAAAATATGTAAGTGCATGGAATCCTTATAATCCGTCTGAAAGAAAAAAAAACACACAACATTGGGTAAAAGCACAAAGTTGTGTCGCACTTTAGGATAATCAGAGGGTTTTGGCTGAAATTGGTTTCAACTAGAACATGTTCATCCGAAAGAGTTTTGGCTAAACCCACATGGAAGCCAAGTAGTATCAGTGTTGCAAGGGGGTTCTAGCTGAAATAGGTCTGGTCGAACCTGTTCCAGCCGAAACCCCATGAGTAAATATAATCCAAATATGTTAGATCAATAAAGAATTGGTACACATTTATATAGGGGGTTTCAACCAAACTAGTTCTGACCAAAACTGCCTATGTGGCATCCTATGTGGTAGCCAAATCATCAATTTTTTTAGAATTGTAGAACTTCTGACTTCTGCAACTAATTTCTCAATCAAAACCCAATTTTTTGAAAAAAACTAAAAATACTCTTTTGTAGAGCTCAAAGTCAAGAATATGCTCATATAATGTTTATAGTTTTTATTAGATCTAATATATTGTAATTATTAAATATTGTAAGTAGGTATTTTAACATTCGAGAAGACGTTGATTTGAAAAAAAAAGTAAATCATATCATAAAAATTTAAAAAATATATGATTCACTAGAGGAGAGGTCCTCTTCGAGATTGTATAATTTATTTTTTAATTGGGATAGATTTGATAGGGAAAATATGGTGGGAGATGAAAACTCCCGATTTTAGGTAAGTTGGACTTTGAATTGTTATAATGGAGAAAATATACATCAAAAACCAAGTTTTATTTTTTCATTCACTAGCTATACATGTCGTCTAAAACATATTTTAAAATCAGAGGGAAAAAAATTTAATTACATATAGTTTTTGGGTGGGAACTAGAACCCCTGATTTGCAGTGTTTTTCAGCAATTGAAAAATCAACTTTAAAAATTAAAAAAACATATTCAATCATTTTTTATTCAAATAAATTATTAAAATATTAGGAATAAAATTAATCCATTTTTACATATTTCATCAGTTTACATCATCTTCAAATTCCAAACAGAAATGCCAATTTTATGTTGTTGAAATTGAATAGTTTTGGTGTTGTTAACCTTTTCCTTTATAAAAGTGTGACACGGGTTTGTACTTTTGCCCCATCAATATTCACAAGAAGATCCTTTCTTATTGAATACAATAGAGGTATTCTCTAGAAATACAGTTGATTACTATGAAGATTTAATCAATCATGTCTAAAGGCACACACAATGTATTGAAGCAACATGCCTACACAAGTGGGGTTGAGATTTAGAGTGTTGGTACAAAGCTCCTTGGACTAAATGTGAAATCTCTTCCTTGTCATGTGATGACTCTGGAAAGAAAACATATACCCCTGCATGAAATGACTATGGGTTAAACATACACAACCCAGAAATGATTTCAATATGGAAAGCTAATATGGATTGTCAACTGGTTGTATCAAAAGAACTCATTCTTAAATATATTGCTCAATTTGCATCTAAGGCAAAAAGAAAATCTAAAATTTGTGTTGATATGCTAACAAAAAATTTCCCAAGTCCCAACATAATTATTGAAACCCTACCAAAGAGGAAGCATTTTCCACCCATATATATAAGTAACTATAGACAAATGCCACTATTCATGACATAAACAATTACTATATGGAAATCTCAATGACTAACACTCAAAAAAGAAACAATTAATATTGCTAATATAGAAATACAAGGATTAACTTTTACAATTGTCTAGAGTTAAATCTTTCAAGAGACTATGAAAAACAACCACGTTACATAATTATCAAGAAAAATGAGGAGTTAGAATACATTCTCTCATTATAATAAGTTAAGTACGTAGTTTTCAATGCAGCTTTTTATACATTTTTTATTGTCATATTCATACTATGCGCTTTTATATTACCAATAGGGACAAAAAAAGTGAACAAGCCAAAATAATTTCATAAACACATTCCATACAACTAAAGGGGATCATCTACTATTAAAAGCTCACAATTGAAAATTTTACAAATTTTTCCATCAATTAAATATAATCACTAATTATTGATTTGTTTGTTGTACGTATTTTTCTATTAGAATTTGGACCAAACATGAAATTTATATTTGCTAATATTATGTTTTCTTATGTAGAAAGATAAATGATTTTTTAAAGTTATTTAAAATATAAAATAAATATAGACTATTAAGATTTTTGTTCACATTTTTTAATTCTATGTGAGGATTGGCTAAAATAGTCGAAACATTAATACCATGAATGCATAAGTATTTCTACCTTTGAAGGAACTAATAATAAAAACCTAACAAAATTATAGAAAAATATCTCTTTTGAATTTATATGAAATTAATGCTGATTTTTGCAAAAGATTATACATTTTTGTGTGGTGTATGGACTCTAGATTTATTAATTAGTAAAAGCTTTTCAAGTTGAGTGTATCATATGATTAATAATGAGACAATTATTAACCTTGAACAAAAGAAGTCTAGTAAGTTTTCATAGTTATGCCAACCCTATTGTAGTCTATACTCATTGAATTCAAGTAATATTGATCTTTGCAAGGATCAATATAAGTATGAATAGAGAGAACACAATTTAACTAATGGATATGGACCATTCATCAAATAGTTCTAAGTATAGCATAAGTATGAAAACCTTTTCAAGTTGGGTGTACCATATCAGTAATAATGATATTAAGAAACTTATTAACCTTACAAAATTCGTTTAAGTTTTCATATTCATGCCAATCCTATTGTAGTCTATACTCATCGAATTCATGTAATATCGATCTTTGCAACGATTAACAAAAGTATGAATTTCTAGAACAAAATTTAACTATTAGATATAGATCATTCATCAAATAGTTCTAAGTATAGTACATGTATGATGTTATCTATATATCCTTCTTATAAACTTCCTTTGTACTATCAATCATTATAATACTTAGATACTTGCATTTAAGGACATTTTGTCCATCATTCCAAACCAAATAATCATGATTATTATTGTCAACTTTGGGTATTTGTGATTAATAACTATTAATATTGATTTTGATGGTTCACTCATTATTATTCTAGATACTCTAGTAATACAAAGTTGGAATCAACTACACAAAAATAACAAAATATTTTTTAGTTCTTACTCTTAACAATGTGATATTTCTAACTTTAAATGTTGTATATCAAAATGTTAATTTTTACTTAATTTTGTGAAAGATTCTAAAATAAGTAATACTTAAACTATTAAGAATATTTAATAAAATTTATTTATTATTTAAATTATATATAAAAATAATATTAATTTACACTAATTAAATTAGACTGAGAAAATGATATTGACTATACAAATAGGTCTAGGAATAAATGTTTTTTTTTTGTATAAAATCAACAATATCATTGCACCTCTATAATAATTTTAGTGTAAAATTCATAAAAATTCTAAAATCAAGATTATATTTCAAAATTGTATACACAAAAAATAGACTTCCACGTATTCTCTATTAGCGTAACCCTTGCACCTCCTTCGGGTGCAAGTGCTAGCATGCATTCATACATATGTTTATAAAATACCTAATATAACTATCAAGAGAGCAAATATGTAATAATCATTAAAAAGGGGGAAAAAATGATATTTGATTGTTACTTTTGAAAACCTCTCCCATCAATTTTTTGCAACTGATATGACATCACGTGATTGGTTGCTTTTTACAATTAAAGATACATTTCATTCAATTATAGATAGTCGTCATTGTACTAACAACTTTAAAATCACAACTATTGATACAATGTTGTCAATAAAATTGAACATTAAGTCAACAAATATGAATATTAAATCAATAAATATAAATATCCAACTAACAACTTCTATGATAGTGATTGGAGCATGTTCAGGTACTCTGAATTTTCCCCATATAAGCAACCTTTTGGATTTCTAAAATGCCAAGAGAGAAAGTTTGTTACAACTTCTCCGCTTCCATTCAACGGTCGTATTTGAACGCTAGGCGGCTCCTTATGTTAGTTAAAACAGAAATACATCAGCATCCATAAATCAGTTTCCCTCGTGATTTCAATATCAAATACCCACTTCTTTGCATACAAATGCCATATAATACAAAAAGTACAAAGCTGGAAATTATTTCATCTTTTTCAATAGAAGAAACAAAAAAAATTGCCCAGTTTCCTAGTCCTTGGGTTTGAATGCAATCAGCAATTTTAATAATAAATTTCCCATTAGCTTCAGCTTTAAACGTACAGAGGAAATAAATTCAAACATACATGAAAGATGTAAAGCGGAGATTTCCTTAACACAGTTCTCAAATCTTGATAGAATATATTTTATATAAAAAAATATTAAAAAATTATATTAATATCAAAACTAAAAATATATTGCATAAATAATGTCAACTACACAAAATCACAAATTCTACAAAACATACAAAAATACACATTTATCAAAATAAATCAATTATTATCTATGTACATTCGTCAAAATAAACTAATACAATTACAAAATTAAAATACAAAATATATGTATATTTTAAACTATTAAATATTTATATTAACATCATAAATAATCAATACAATTACCTAAAAAATATACACAATTATACATATAGAAAATATATATACTCAATTATTCAATTATTAACTAAACACAATCATCGAATATAATCAATACAATTACAAAATTAATATACACAATAATACGTATATATACAAAAATACAATCTATATATATAAAACAAAAATACAATAAATATGTACTAAATTAATTATTTTTTAACAACACATAAATTTCAAAACAAACACATTATATATTACACTTCACATATCTTCGGCGTACCTTTTGTGCACCAAGGTGCAAATGCTAGTATCTACTCCATTGACCTAACGACATCTAGTGTGTTCATTTCTACTAGCTAGAACTGTTACTCATGCCATGAAATAAATGACACGTACCTGTTATCTTTATGTTTGTAAAGCAACTTCTAGAATTCACCATCAAAACGTCCGCCAATGTCTATTCAATTAATTATTAATAAAAATACTCAAAGGTATAGTGATTAGTGTAATGTATATAAATTATTTGTAAATGTTATTATAGTCAAATGTTGGATTGATGGTTTATAAATGTATGTTAACTTATTTAGTGTAATTTTTCATTTTATAATTTTGGTGGTAAATATTAAAAAATGTTTTTAATATTTAAAGCAGTAGAATTAGGATGTTGTCCCTCTTATACAATAGTCTAGCAGGCGACTAACAACAGAATAACAATTTCAACACATTAACAACACACTAACTAAATATCAAAGACAAACTATCTAACATCATGATAGTTTAAACCATATCGGGAATCATGTCCATAGTATCTGCTACTAACACTATCATTATCAACAGTATTAAACCAAATAGTAATAAGAGTCTTAGAATAGGGTCGCATAGGGCCAAACCAGAATAAACTATTATAGCAAAAAATAACAATACTAGTGAAAGAGCTAAAGACAAGGCCACAAGGTCAACTAACATTAATGCACAAAAGAAAGAGGGATCTAATCCCTAAGTTTCATTCGACTTGCATGGCTTGGTCAACATTCTCATCGCTCAATCCTTTGTAAAGAACTTATAAAGTTTCTTGTAGTCGTTGTCATCCTTATCCTTTGTTCCAAACATATCATTTTGTAGCAAGCACAATGTGGTAGCCGAGCTATGCATGATCTTTAGCGCAAAGTGTGAGACATCCTAGAGTCACTTCTCCATATATGTACAATTCTTTTTATTTTATTTTATTTATCTCTTCCTAGGTGTCCACGGGATTACCACCTTCCCCACTAAGAGTAGCCTTGCCCTTGCTAGTGCTGGGTGACTAATTTTCACCTCAATAGTCACTTTTTTTGTGAGGTCCAGAGATTCAATTTTGAGGCTCTTAGAAACATGGGAGGAACTACGCATAGTTACAATAGACCTCCCTTTCAATAGTTTTCCCTCTTTTCCATCTTTTCCATTAGACTCACTCTGTTCACTCTCTTCAAAATATGACTCCGCCTTTAGATTTTTCCCCTTTTTCATTGGCTTAGAAGAATAATGTGAATATGTTAAGGTCGGAGTGAGTTAATTCAATTCAATAATGAATTTCAAACCATATGTTACTTTTAAAAATTAAAAGTTATTTTTCATGTGTAGTGAAAATTTTGTTCCTTTATGTTTTCTTATAGAGTTATTTTTAAATTTAATTGTATATTAATTAATAGTATTTTATTAAATAAATTTAGTTCATAATACTATTTTATTTTGATTTTATGAATGTTTATTTCTAAAGATTGGATGTGATCTCTCATTTTTGCTACTTAGATTAAATATGTAGGTTTAGAATTGACATATCATTTTCTAGTTGTAAATTTAAACTTCTATTTCTTTATAATTCAAATTTTGAATTCAAAGATTATCAACCTTTTCACTAGTTGTTGTGAGTTGTGACAACATATGTTTGAAGTGATTTGTGTGTTTAGTTTTCCTATTTAAAAATGTTCATTCACTCATTTGTTCAATAATGTCAAATGCCTTAATCCACTTGCACATCATCATTGAATATTAATAGCATACCAGTAAATGAGTTTAGTGAATAAAACTATTTTATTTTGAAGCTATGAATGCTTGTCTCTGGAGATTGGTTATGATCTCTTTCTTATTTTCTATTTAGATTGAATATGTGGGATTAAAATTGACATAACATTTTTCAATTGCAAATCTAAATCTCAATTTCTTTATAATTCAAATTTTGAATTCGAGCATTACCAACCTTTTCACTAGTTGTTGTGAGTTGTGTATCAACCTAGTACATGTTTGGATTGATTTGTGTGCTTTGTTGTTCTATTTAAAAAATGTGGATTCGTCAATTTGTTCAATAGTGTCAAATGTCTCAATCCACTTGCACATCATCATAGAATCATCATTAAAGAACCTAATTATGTTATCAAAACATATGTAATCATAGGCCATTCCATTCTTTCTTGTTGTCCTTAATCTTTGTTTCTCATCATCAAATTGGTCCATCAAGGGACTGAGAATACAACCACCATAATTCAATGGATTTTCCAAGACAATTTTAAACACCTCTAGTTCCTTACAATAATTTGAACATCAAAAGATTAACGGTCATAAGATTTTAATTAGTTCATTCTCGATAGTATAGGGCTATTTTTGTACATCAATTCACTTATGCAAGTGTGTATTTGAACCACATAAGAGAATAACTAGTTTCTAGACTCAAACATGGCATTTGGTTAGGTCTAATATAAGGAAAAGTTAGTCCCCAACATCTTCAACATTATTTTTTTCATATGTGAAATATAACTAAGTATTTACATTGATTTAGTTAAAGTACACATATTACTAGTACCAATCACAAATCTTAAATCTAGGCTAATTTGTTTAGTTAAATGTTTATATATGTCCTTGGCCCGAAATATTTGTGTGATTTATTTCCTTATTATTTTTTAACTTGGCATTTCTATATGACCTTGGTTTTTCACTTAAGGTTTATTCCTTCTTTATTAGGGATATTTAGATCTATTTTTTCCCCTCAGATATTATGTTCTTTTTTAAAATTAGGGTTCAGGCTCAACCTCATCCATAATTTATTGTTTTATCTTCATTAAGTTTTATTATATATATTTTATTCTTGCACCACCTACCTTCCCTTGTGCATTTTCATTGTTGGATCTTTTATCATGGATGTATTTCTCCCTTTCCTTACCAATTTAATTTCCTTTATCACCATGTTTTAAGATATGGTGCTTTTTTGGTAGACAACCTTACATTCACTTAATACATCTAGGGACATCAATTCATGTGATGTTGTGCCTAGGGAGCATATCGTTAATCTATTCCATGATAGTTCTCTTGGACATTGTGTCTCTCTTATCCCATCCTTCCTTGAGGATCCTAGTGTTAGTTTGCATGATACATGCATACATTCCACCTACATGTAAATGTAGTGATGATGCATGTTCTCCCACATCTAGTGATGTACTTCAATATTATAGGTTTATATGATTATTCTAGAAGTAATTTTTACAATGATTGTACTTATTCTATCAATTTTAATGCACCTATACACAAATTTTTTTGATGTCCACTTTCACATAAGGTTGTGACCCTTATGTAGCTCATGACAATATTTCCATGTCTCCTACATCATAGTCAATTGATAATAGACTTAGTGGTGACTATAATATGATAGTTTTATGTACTCTCATGACAAGGTTAATGATTCTTTGTTTCATGATGATTTTATTTTTGAAACACTCTTTTAGTGTACTTATGATAGATTTATTTAGTAGAAATGAAGATACAAATTTATGTATTAAATCATCTTATCTTCATATTATGCTCATATACATGATTATAACATGTTGATGCATATATTTGATGATACCTGTACACACTAAAATGGTGCACTTCTATGAACCATTACATGCAAGGTTGCCCAAGAATGAGGCCTCACAAAGCGGCTCATAGCTCTTTATGCATGGAGTTGCAAGTGACTATGATAAATTTGCTCTCAGCTAGAGCTACAAACTTGTGACCTTGCTAGTCAACCATACAATGAGAGATTCAAGTGAAGACAAGGGCAACAATGCCAATATCTCCAAGAATCAAATATGCAATGCAATGCAAATCTAGATGAGAATGCAATCTAAGCTATGAAAGGAAAGTACAATGCAACTAATCTATAAAAGGAAATAACAAGTGTTACAATGCCTCCTATTTAGACTATGTGAGCTTATTCTATTGCATAAAAGGAAGCTAAGCTAATATGCCATGATCATGCAAACTAAGCAAAGGAAATATGTAACTAAATGATGTAATGAAATGAAGCAAGTCTTCAATATCTTCAAAAACTCCAAATGCACCTAAAACCTGCAGCATAACATTAGCATAAAAACATGGTATGCAAATGAAGGAGAGAGCTCTCCTTTTATAAGAAATGCAAAGAAATAGACCATTGAGATTAAGAGGCAAAAAGTCTTAATCAATGGTGGAGCTTGAAAGAGGAGCAATCCATGTGCACAAGTATCCTCCAATAGGAAAATAAGAGTTGACTTTATGTCCATATGAGACAAAAAGTGTTTTTCTCCTTTTTATAAAATATGAATAATGCTTTATTTGTGCAACATAGGATAAGAGGAAAAGGTGGGCTTTTTATTTAATCAAAAGGGGAGGAAATATTCCTTTTGAATAAATAAAGACTTTAGGATAAAATGGTTAGCCCAAGGATAAAAATCCAATATATGATCGAATTTAAGATTTAATCAAGAAATTGATAATGTTGAAAAATATTGATTATTGATAAAACTGATTCAGGATTGATAAATTGAATAAATGGGGCCCAAAGTCTAGGCAACCATTTTTGGGTGCATACAATACCTTGCTTGCTAAAGCTCAGGAATGATTCAATTTAACACCATTTATTATACATCTTTACATGATTTTTATTTGTTCCCATATTTTACTTTACTACTAGTCACAAACAATATTTTTCTTGTGCTTGTCATCTAAATTTATATTCTAGAACCTTTTTTTAAAAGATCCATGGATTTTTCTATGCATCATTATAATATGTCACTTTTTGATGTTCATGGAGACCATTTTTTGGTTAACTTTTTTCTTTCTTATAGTATATCTTTGTTTCAATACAATACACTATATATTGCACAATTATAGACACTATATTGCACAATTGCACAAATTAATCACACATGAGAATAAAGAACATTAGAATATTTTAGATTTTGATTGATATATTTATGCATAATGTGCTACTAATTGATACATATCTCCCATCCTCCCCCAATATTGCATATGACAAACATAACAGATGGAAGGAGTATGTTAAGAGTGATATGTTACCTTGTTTGATTTCCCTAGTTAAAAGGATTGACCACTTATAATGGTGGGTTGAAACAGATGAGAAAATGTTTTTTTTAATGAAAAAAAATGGTATTAGTGAGATGTGGCATAATCCCTTAGCATAGGAATATCTGGATTTGAACACCACCCTTGTTAATTAGATTGACCTTCTAAAACAATGCGTAGACACTTACAAGCAAATATTTAAATACAAAAATGATAGAATGAGATGTGGTATAATCCTTAATGACTTATCATTCACCAAGGGGATTTGTGCTATTTTAAAAAATATATATGATAGTAAAGTGATCCCTTTCTTCATCTAAGGACCTTCCCAAGTACATCATTCACTTATTTTCATGAAAATAAGTAGGCTACTAAATTGCCTCCAAAAAAAAGAGTGGTTATGTTTATTTAGATGACTATATTTATTGCCTCATGCTTAATTAGTTTAATTAATGATTTAGCTAATTATTTTATGAAACATTTCCATTATAATATTAAACTTAAGGTCTATTAAACAAGTCATGCAATGCAAGAAAGAAGAGTTTCAACACACACACACATATATATATATATATATATATATATATATATATATATATATATATATATATATATATATATATATATATATATATATATATATATATATATATATATATATATATATATATATATATATATAGAGAGAGAGAGAGAGAGAGAGAGAGAGAGAGAGAGAGAGAGAGAGATTTGGCTACTAATTTAAAGTCAACATTGTAGGATGATAATGCTCAACATGTATTTACCAACATGTTGTTTCTATTGATAAAAGAATTTTTTTTGGAGTTTTATTTAGTATCAAATATGTTTGCTAGTTTATGTAAATATGAGCATATTGAAATGTCATTTTTTTATTAGCATCTTTTTAGCACTTATACTTATGATGTAGTTTAATTTTCACACTTAGATTTAAGAAAATGAGTATTTTCCTAATGATGATCATCATACATAAATCAAATCAAAGTGATTTAGAAAATTCACAACATTGGAGGAGCCTTCACATAGTTTATTGGAATAACTTCTAGAGCATACTAATATTACTTTACCTTTAGTTGAGCCAATGGATATCTAAGCTTACACTACACATGTTTAAATATTTTTGTTCACATTATTATATACATGTAGATATAGACAAATTCATCAAATTCAAACATCAAGCTCAATATCTTGTAGTTAAAATAATGATACAAGTTGAAGATAAGTATATGGACTTGAATAAGGCCTATTCTTATATTTCAAGTTACTATATTGGTTATGCAAAGTAAGTTTTCTGGATTCGATTGTGTAAGTATTTTTAGCATCAACGTTTCAGATCACACTCTGTGATCCATCATCAGGAAAGAGAAAGTGCAAGGATTAAGAGTAAAAATGGCATTTTTACTCTTAATCCTTGCACTTTCTCTTTCCTGATGATGGATCACAGAGTGTGATCCAAAACGTTGATGCTAAAAATAGTTACACAATCGAATCCAGAAAACTTACTTTGCATTACTAATGGATTGTGGAAATCTTATGTCGTATATTGGTTATACTGATCATAGATACCATATGCTTAAGTTACATGTAATATGAATGAGAAAATATGGAACATGATATTTTGATTGCCATGTCATATATTATGCTTACATGTTCATCTTAAGCTTTCACTCTTATATGTTTATGATCCTTATCATGTTTACAACTTATAATTAATTATTTATGATCTTGTTTCCACCTATATCTTATAATAACAAAGTATTATCATTTGAGTGTATATATTTACATCTTGTTTATGTTTATATGATTATTATCCAACACTTATGGCTACAACTATTTACCTTTTTCTAAGATCAACATTGGGGATACCCTACATTTCCCTTGATATAAGTACTATTAATATCACACGACCTTTTCTAAGTTATTACTTTCTTATCACATTATAATAAATTTTAACATGATGACACTATTTTCTTCTTCTATTCAATTCCTTACATCCTTTATATAGAACTAATTACATGGGGCATATATGTCACTAACATTTCTTTAATTAAATTTATATTTTATAGTGATAGACTTGTAGTCATTCTCACGTTGAAGGGATATTTTTATCTATTTTGTAATGTCTTATTTTCTATTTATTGAATTTTGATAGTGCTTGGTTCACCTTATTGTTTTGTGTAGTATTTGGGAGTTTCTTATGTTGTTATCATGTATTTCCTTCATTCCTTGCACCCTCACTATCTTGATTTTTTTCCTTTTGTGAGTTTATAGTATTTCTCTTATATTGGTACCATGTCACTCAATTCCTCATTCTCCAAATCCCCACTTTACCTTTCTAGAATTTTGTATGTTTTATCTCTTTCCCTTCATCTCCCTCAATTTCCTAGTTCCTCAATTCCCCATGTTTCACACCTCAATATTTTCCTTTGTTGACATGCATCAGCTTCATTTTCTATGCCTTCAAAACCTCACTTCTTCCTATCTTTCATGATTTCAAATACTTATTTTTCTCCTTACACCTAGTTTGAAGGAATTGGGATTCTTCATTATTAGAGTATTGGATATCCCCAGATCTTGACCCCCAATATATCATTGGATCCCCAAAATATTTTTTCTCACATACCAAAAGGGTGTCTAATATCTTTGACCCTAAAGCTTGATCCCCACTCCCTTGTTATTATTTGGTGTACAAAACTTTAGATAGCCCTCTCCCCCATTAATATTATACTAGGTATTATATATATGATCCCATTATTAGATACATTGATCCCTAACATCTAATATGTTGTAGGACTTCAAATTTTCATATTCATGTAATGCCCTACTAGGGAACCCCTGATAATTTAACCTATAACAAGTTTGCTATGTTTACAAAATATTTTTTTTCTTAAGAGTTTACAAAGCAATAGCAATGTGAAAACAATACAATCATAAGATATAAACATGTACATAAATACAACTCAATCATAGTTAACAATTATCAAGGGTCACATGACATAGAATTATGTATTACAAATTAAATATTTTACATTAAGTATAATTACAAAGATCTCATAGACAAATGAATAATAAGTACACATCCAGTACTATAAGGTATAAATACAATGAAACAACATCTTCTGCACAAGCCACATGGTATGTCATAATAACCAAATACAAAGTAGTACAATATATGAAAGGCAACACATCTAAAGTAGTGATATAAGGTACAAATATAAACACCATAAGATAGATATGAGAAGCCTCCAATGAAGAACAAGAAGAAGGTAACAACAACAAGCATCATCCAACACCACTACAGGAATGTCAAAATCTCAAATGGTAAAAGAAAACACTACCACCCGACCTCGTGGAATCAAAAGTCCACTCTATAACAACAAACCCCACTCAGATAACAGAGCCAATCAAAACAAAACCACTAAGAAATAGATCATGAAGGCTTTCTATCTCAAAAGGTACCACCAACTAATGATAAAGAAAATAGTAAATATCAAATGTCAATAAGTACCAAAACACCAAATACCAAAATACCAAAACATACCACCAGATGATAGTGAAATAACAAAGACACATCACTAGAGGAAAATGTAGAAAACTACGGAGGAGACTTAGGCTACATACTATGGGACTGTCATGACATGGCCATCTACTTGAGTTACACTGGACTGGTCACATTGGACCCCGAACCCTCAAGCATTGAGTTACCCTAGACTGGCCAATATAGGCCTTGGACCCTCAATGCGACCCACACTAGAATACCCTCTCATAAAAAATGAGGAATTATAACCATACCTACCCTCTAAGTATTATCCCATTCCCATCCATAGCCTAAAAAAGTGCTCAAGGCATGGGCGAGGCATTATCTCTAATTATCTTTTTAATGAACTCTCCAAATTTTAGTTACTATGTTATCACTTATTAACAAACTTACAATAGGTTACCTTGGTACCGACCACTTTGGGTCCCAGACCCCTATTGTAAGCCACTCCCCTAAGATGCATGTATTTAACCTCCCCTAGACTCACAAGTCATAAATAACCACATAGGTTTCATAAAAGTGTACTGATCAAATTCCAGTTCTCACAAAACATAAGGAACATGTACTGGTTATCAAAACCATAACATCATAAATGTACCCTCAAAGTGCTCACATAAATCATGAGCTTCAACACAAAACTAGGTTGGGTAGAATGATCAAGACCATTAACACAACATCACAATGCATACATAAAGGATACACACACCCTCTAGGTGTTCACAATATACATGAGTTTAAATGAATAAGATTGGATATACAAGATTGAATCGATACAACATTATAATGCATGACATAAGAATGAATATACAACCATAGAAAACAACCCCCAAAATAGCTCTCAGATAGAATGCAAACAAAACTCAAATGTGATAACAATTACTCCCCAAGCCTCTGGTTTGACAACTTCCTCGTAGGGTTTCATTACCCATAATCCAAAACAAAAACATCTATATATAAAAATAAAAATAATTAATTTAAATAAATAATGATACTTATTTAATAATCATTAATATAAATCATGGAAGGTGGAGCAGGATCGGGAGCGGGAGCTAGGGCATCATGGGAGGAAGGCAATGTCAAGGAAGATGATGGCGATGCAGAGGAGCGGGACTGCTTCACAGTTGGTAGGGGCTATGTTTTTGGGGTCCCTTGCCTTTTGTGTATGTCTTTGTTGTGATTGTTGAGGGGGAACAGGACCTTAGGGTGTCATTGGTGGCTCATCTTCTCATCCGATGGTCTGATAGTCTAGATTCCTTAGCTTTTTTGTGTGGATCTACACTTGAGTGGATTGGCTTTTGGGGCTAGGTGCAGATTCGTGAGGGATGGTCATTCCTTTTGTGGAAGAGTTGCAAAGCATCCTAGGATGCTTGAGAGTGGCAATATAAGGATCTAGTTACTGCGGTAGATGTTGCTGGGTTGGACTCTGCTTGGGATGGCTTTTCTCCTTTCTTTATTGTTGGGTCTGCGACCCTTGTCTTTTCTTCTCCCCTAATTCTGGAAGCTTATTCTTACTAGGAGAAAGGTTTGATGCCCTACCTGCCTTTTGGTGCAGGGTACAGATTCATGAGGGATGGGCTTATGTTTGTGGTAGAGTTGCAAAATATTTTAAGCTTCTTGAGGGTCAACGGTGCTGTAAGGAACCATTTTTTGTGGTTGATGCTGCTGGGTTGTTCTTAGCTTGGTCTGGATCTACCTATTTCTCTTTTGCTGGGTCTGTGACCCTCATGTTTATTTCTCCCCTGATTCTAAAAGTTCCTTCTTTCTGGGAGAATGGACTGATATTGCCTCTATTGGGGGATTATTTTTTGAGCTGGTATCTTTTGTGCTATATTCCTATTGAGGTGGAGTATACCCCTATTGAGATGGGGTTTGTTCTAGTGGTTATTTGGTGGTGGAATCTCTGTTTGTTCATTCCCTTCATCCTTGACTCCTTTTGAGGTGGTTGTCACACATCCTATGGAGGTGGTTTGTGTCGGCTGGATGGAATATTCTCATGGGAGCAAAAGGCCTTCTCTCCCTTATAACTACTTGACAACTAGCATGATCTGGTTGGGTAAAGGTTCTGTTGACACCTGAAAATTCAGGTCTTAAAATTGCAAATGCGTCAGGGAAGTATGATATTTTATTTTTATTATTTTCCTATTTTCTAAAAATTAAATAATTAAAAAGGGGTCCATAATGTTTATATGGTTTTATTTTCGAAGCAAAAGTTAATTATTTTATTTCCAAGTTTTAAAAGCATTTATATTTTTTTTGGAATAAAATAATTATTAAAAATTAGGTAAAAGGGGTGGCAATCAGGAGTTGAACACTCAACCTCTCATATCCCCTATATACTTTGATACTAATTTTAGCTTTCATATCCCTAAAAGTAATTTGACGTTTTTACCTTACTGTGTTCTTAATTTCTATAATTTTATCTTGTAAGGTGAAAAGACTTTTAGCAATTTTACATTAATGTAATCTATTGTGAATATAATAAATTGATCTCTCATCTTTATTTAGGGTTTGCTTTTTATTTTATGAGTAAGTTTTATTCTTTAAATATACATTAGGGTTGTTTAGGAAGATAAATATTTACATACCCTATTTATGTACATTCTAACAAAAACAATATTTTATATATGTTTAATTATCTTGAGGGAATTATTTCGTGACCTCATTAAAATTAACCCTTAAGTAAGTGGATTTTATTTTAATGTCAATGTTATTATAAAAGGAATGTGACATGTTTTAATTTTACAAAAAATGAAAAAGTAATAATAATAAATATGAGATTATTGTTTTTGTGTGAATGTTTCATGATTTTATGTGGGATGAATTTTATTTTATTTAGAATTTCAAACAATAGTATAAATGTTATGCAAAATTAACATATTACATAATGTTTTTATTAATAAAATAATATTGGTTATTTGCGTGTGTAGGAAATGGAAAAGCAAATTATTTTGCACGACAATTCATAAAATATTAGGGAATATTTATCCCGAATGTACAATCAATGGTTTTATCTAATTTTTAGGATGAGTTGCCTAATTAGGTCCTGTGAAAGGGCATGTCCTTTCACAGGAAACCTTTGAAATATATATATATATATATATATATATATATATATATATATATATATATATATATATATATATATATATATATATATATATTCAATTAATGGTAGAGAGGAGAATAATTTTAGAAGACAATTTTGAGAACAAAATTTTCATAAAGGATACATAATGGAGTAATTTTTTTTTATGAGTGAATCTGGCCAACTAATGATGAATTTTGAACATTATTATCACATTACTGGAGGAGAGATAAGTTTAAAATCTTTAATATTGAAAAGCAGTTTTTTGATGAATTATGTTGTATTGGATGAATTTTTTATTAAGTTCCTTTAATGTGATCATTTAAATTTTCATAATTATTATATGTGATGAAACTGCTGGTCTCCCAGGATATGTTTTTAGTTAAACTCTTCCAAACTGCAGTTGGTTGGTCTATAAGCATCGGAGTTAAACTCAGCAAAGTTGTCTATAATGATTACTAGGGTTTTTACTATCTCCGGGTATAACTTGATTATCAAGACTCTATTGCCCAATGTTATAGGCACTGATCTTTACTTCAGTTTAGGTTGATATATATGTCATTTTCATCTATTTGTTTCCAAGTTCCGCCCATTCCAATTTTGAAGCAGTTATCTATATTTAGGACTTAGATTTAAAAGTTTTCAATTAGTTTACTAATCAATTTCTAACAGTTCTTTCAATTTTCTAACCCTAATTTTATTGTATTGTTATCATTTTTTATTCTTTAGTATATTTGTAGTTCGATTGATTAGGTTTTCAATTTTGATCCTAGATTAGACATATTAGATCTGAGTTCTTAGATTAGCAGTTTATCATTTATCATTTTTGTTTGGGTACACCCACCCTAGTTACTAACCTAAAGTGTAGGAATTTGACCTAAACAAAGGTCGAATTCATCAATTGGCTTCCCGAACCACTAAGAAGAAATCCAGTGATTTCAGGAGCCAACAGGTTCTTCTCTTTTCTAAGACCTTACGATCTTGGGTATCAAATTTGATCCATTGGCTATGGGCAAGGGTCTGGTTGGTTATTTTGGTCATGGAAACCAAGACAAAACCCATATTATTGGTTTGGGGAGCCTAAAAACCCTAGATAATTCCTATTGAAGTAAAGCTTTGGCTTCACTCTTTTGGTTTTGAGCAGCTAGAGCCTTAGTGCTTATTCTTCAAGTGGATGTTGTTGTTCTAATGGTCTGGGATTGTTGGTAGTTCTGTTGGTAACCTATGTTGGGGGGCATTGTAAAGCCTTTGTCTTCATCCCCCAGTTGTCTCTTTAACGCAAAGGAGGATGTAGAAGGGGCCAAAGAATGGCACACCCTAACTGATCCACCTAGCTCAATAACACATGGAAGCAACAACAACACAGTGAAAGAGAGAAAGTAGGATCATCCATTTATTAGTTCAAATTGAGTCATACATTTCAAGCTGTAAGGCCTTCCCGGCTACGGCCAGATATTACAATGAATTATAGAAGTCCTCAAACATGTGAGGATCTACCAACAATCTTGATTCTCTATCTTTTAACTCCTATCCAAGAACTGACTCCTAAACTCTAACCAAACAACTATACTTATACAAGAGGCTACCGAACTGAGTCAGCCTTTAGATCCATAATCAACAGAAGGAATAGTCAGATCTGGGACCACACGCTTCCCAATGATGGATACCAACATTAAATCTATGACCCACAATCAATGCACAAGTCAGCCTCAACAACAACTCAAAATAAACTACTCGGTAAGCAAGGATGACTGAGTAACAAACAAGCATCACCAAGCACCAGTGAAACAACCAACCACCCAGGAGATAACTAACCATACTCGATAACCAAAGGAAACTGACCAACTACCGTGCCAACTCGGTCAAAGAAGGAACCTAGCAACACATACAAACTTCAAAATCTTTTTGGTGACACAGGATTACCAAGGACCCAAGATGCTCCTGCATCAGACACCTGAGGTTATTTAGAAATGATTCTCTGAATCATTCAGTAGGTATGATCTGAGCTACATCCAACTCAAACTATGAAATCCATGAACTGTCTTCAATCGGTCTGTTCTTCTACTTTACCAAATATTCCATATAATATTTTCCTCTTGTTCTTTTGCTAACTCTTTGCTCCAAAATCTACTCAACTTCTTCATTATGTTTCTTAGGATACTCCATCGGTACTGTCATGTCTTCATCAGGTTCATGATACTCATACAAATCAGCAATGTTGAAAATCAGTGATATGTCCATGTCATCAGGTAACTCAATCTCATATGCATTTCCACTATCAAATTTCTTCAAAATCTTGAAAGGTCCAAACTTCTTCATCTTCAGCTTCCCATACGTTCCAACAGGAAATTGACCTTTCTTCAAATGAACCATCACTTCATCACCAACATCAAAAGTCTTATGTCTCCTTGATCTATCATCTTTGTCTTTGTATTTTTTATTACTCTATTCCAGCTTGATTTTCACATCTTCATGCAATGTCTTCATGTACTCAGCAAACTTCACTCCTTCAGCACTTCTCTTTCTTTCATCAGCAATGTCCCTTAAATTAGATATACCTCTCGATTGTATGCCATTTACAATCTCAAAGGGTGTTTTTCTAGTACTCCTATTCACTGAATTATTGTATGCAAACTCTACTTGTGCCAACATAGAATCCCAATTACTAGGTGTGTCTTCAACTAAACATCTCAAAAGATTTCCCAAACTTCTGTTTACAACTTATGTCTATCCATCGATTTGTGGGTGAAATATAGAACTATATTTCAACTCAGTGCCAAACTTTCTCCAAAGGGTATTCCAAAAGTATCCAACAAATTTACTGTCTCAGTCAGAGATAATATTCCTCTGTAATCCATGCAATCTGACAATTTCTTTAAAGAAAATATCTGCTACATGGACTGCATCTGATGTCTTTCTACAAGGTATAAAATGTGCCATCTTTGAAAATCTATCTACCACAACAAATATAGAATCATTACCTCTTACTATCTTCGGTAAGCGAAGAACAAAATCCATACTAATGTCAGTCCAAGGTTCCTCAGGTACAACAATTAGTGTATACAATCCAGTATTCTAACTTACTCCTTTTGTAACTTGACAAATTCCACAACATTTCACAAATTTCTGAACATCTTTATACAACTGTGGCCAAAAGTATTTCTCCTTAAGCAAATTCAAAGTCTTATCAATACCAAAATGTCCAACCAAACCACTACTATGTTTCTCCTTTATCAAATTAGTTCTCATTTGTCCTCTCGGTATACACAACTGAATACCTTTAAACAACATACCTTCTTGAATGAAATATTCTTCCCATTTTGTACTCGGTTGATCTTGAATAGGTGCTCTGCACTTTCTCCATAGCTCAGAAAAATCAGGATCAGTTTCATACAAATCTCTCATCTCATCAAAACTAAGAACTTCAATTTTCATCTCGTTCATCAAAGATCTTCTTCTACTCTATGCATCAGCAACTCAGTTAGTGACTCCACTTTTATGTTTTATCACAAATGTGTAACTCTGCAAATACTCAACCCATTTCATATGTCTCTGATTCAACTTATTCTGACTAACCAAATATTGTAAAGCCTTATGATCAATATACAACACAAATTCACTCGGTATCAAATAATGTCTCCATTTCTTTAGTGCTTGGACAATAGCATAGAATTCTTGATCATACACAAAATATTTCCTTCTAGCATCATTCAACTTTTCACTAAAGAAAGCAAAAGGTTTACCTTCTTGACTCAACGCAGCTCCAATTGCACTTCCACTTGCATCACATTCCACTTGAAATACCTTATTGAAATCAGGCAATGCCAAAACAGGCAATTCAACAACCTTCTACTTCAGGGTCTCAAAACTTTTATTAGCTCCATGTGTCCACTTGAATTCTCTTTTATCTCCTCTCATAGTCTCGGTCATAGCATTACAAATTGAACTAAAATTCCTTATGAACTTTTGGTAAAAACTTGCCAAACCATGAAATGATCTTACCTCACTAGCATTCACAAGTGTAGGCCAATTCAGAATAGCTTCAACCTTTTTAGGATCCATCTTCAAACCATCAACTAAAATTACAAATCCTAAATACACAATCTCCTCTTTCATGAATGAACACTTTTTCAGATTTATCAACAACTTTTCTTCTTTCAATCTTTGCAAAACTTTTCTAACATGCTACAAATGTTCTTCTTTGGTCTTACTAAATATCAGAATGTCATCAAGATATACAATCACAAACTTACCCAAGAATTTCTTCAAAAATTCATTTATCAACCTCATAAAAGTACTCAGTGCATTAGTTAAACCAAAAGGCATAACCAACCACTCATACAAACCTTCTTTTGTCTTAAAAGTAGTCTTCCACTCATCACCTTCTCTGATTCTGATTTGATGATACCCACTTTTCAAATCAATCTTTGTAAAATACTTTTCTCCAGTCAAACTATCCATTATGTCATCCATTCTCAGTATAGGAAACCTATACTTCACTATTATCTTGTTGATTGCTCTGGAATCAGTACACATTCACCATTCTCCATTCTTCTTAGGTGCCAATACCGCAAGTACTGCACAAGGACTCAAACTCTCTATAATCAAACCTTTATTTAGCAACTCTTGAATCTGTCAGTTCAATTCTTGATTCTCGGTAGGTGTCAACCAATGAGGTGCCTTATTCGATAAACTAGCTCTAGGGATTAGATCCATGCAATGATCAATACTTCTCTTCGATGGCAAACCATCAGGTACATTATCAAAAATGATATCATTGTACTCAGTGAGTAACTTATCAATCTCCTAAGGAACACTATCCTCTGATTTCTTACTCTTTTTGTTAGGAATCACAGCAAAACATACATCATTCTTCTTCAAATCCTTAACAAATTTTCTTCCTTCCATCAAACAAACTTTCACAGATGTGCAAACATTACTAACAGGTTCTTCCATCAAAGGTAACAAGATTTGTTTTCTTCCATCAGCCACAATAGTATACTTATGCAATCTCCTATCATATATAGCATGTCTATCATATTGCCAAGTGTACACACAAAAGAGTGAACTTCTATGAATCATTACAATCAAAAACACTCAAGAATGAGGTCTCAAAAATTGATCCATAGCTCTTTATGTATGGAGTTGCAAGATTTAAAATTGCTCTCAGCTAGAGCTAATGGGCTTAATGACCTTGCTAGTCAACCACACAATGAGAGATTCAAGTGAAGACAAGGGCAAGAATGCCAATATCTCCAAGAATCCAAATGAATACAATGCAATGCAAGCTAACCTATTGAAATGGAAAGAACAATGCAACTAATCTATGAAAGGAAAGAACAAGTGTTACAAATCCTTCCTATTTAAGCTATGTGAGATTAATCTATAGCATAAAGGAAATCTAAGCTATGAAATGAAGCTATGAATGCTATGACCATGCAAGAAATGAAAGCTAAACTATGAAACAATGAAGAAATCCAAAAGCTTGATGCAACAATGATCTCCAAAAATCTTGATACAAGAATGTCTTCAAAAGCTCCAAATGCACCTAGAAAACCTGCAACATAACATTAGCATAAAAGTGAATGACCTAGAATGAGGAAGAGAGCTCTTCTTTTATAGGAAATGAGGAGAAGTGGACCATGGAGATTAAGAGGCAAAAGTATTAATCAAGGGTGGAGCTTGAAAGAGGAGCAATCCATGTGCACAAGTATCCTCTAATGAGAAAATAAGAGTTGACTTTTGTGTCCATATGAGACAAAAAGTATTTTTTCCCTTTTTATAAAATAGGAATAATGCTTTATTTGTGCAACTTAGGATAAGAGGAAAAGTGGGGGCTTTTTATTTATTAAAAGGGGAGGAAACTCCCTTTAATTAAATAAAGACTTTAGGATAAAATGGTTAGCCCATAGAAAATAATCGAATAAATGATAACATAGGATTTGATCAAGGAAATTGATATAATTGAAAATATTGATTAAGGGATTTGATAAATTGTTGAATGGGGGCCCAAAGTTTAGGCAACCATTTTAGGGTGCATACATTTGCCCCTCTTTGACTAATGTGTGATCATTTCAGGAACACATGTGGTCAAAGAAGAATTGAAATGTGAGTTCATTTTGGGATCACAAAACAACTCAGACGTGTGTTCATTTTGGGAACACACCCAAACAAAAATAAACAAAGGATTCTGGACATGAGTTCATTTTGGGATCACATCCAAAATAAGAGATAAAAATCTCAAGTTGAGCGAAAGCTCATAAAAAGATAGTTGAATCAAGGAAATCAAGGATTAAATCCAATAGGTACTGCCCCCTCGAAATTGAAATCAAAATCAGATAGAGGAGAACAACATATTGATAAAAGATGATCAAATCATAAGAAATCATAATTGAAGATGATAGGATAACCATTAGGTAGTGAAAACATGCCCCAATTTGACTAGGTTTGACCGAGAAAGATATAAGATAAAAATGAAGTCAAACCTCAGAAGGATGAAGTGAGTGAAAATGAATGAAAGATGAGGAGTTTGAAAGAGATGGTGGTGAAGAAATGAAGGTGCCCCAACAAAGATCGAAGGATCAGGCCTCAAATGGTCAGCCAACTGCGCAGAAGAAGGGGAAGATTTGAAATGCAATTTTAACTATCAAGATGAACTTAGATTTTGATTTTGAGTCTAAAAATGGATCCAGGACGTCGAAATTTGCTAGGGGTGCAATTTTCATGCAATGCCGAGGTGTTTTGAAAATTAGGTTAAAAAGTCAAAATACTATAAAAGGGGGTAAAAGGTCATTTTATATATGATAATAAGGTTAACCCCTTGTGATGAAAAGAAAAAGGAGTGAAAGACATGATCAAGAAAAGGAAAGGTGAGCGCAGTTGACCGATAGGTCCATGAATGTGAAAAGGAGAGCTCTCTCCATGTGCAAGATGCAAAACTAATCTATCATGAACCTAAAAAAATGCAAGCTACTATGAAAAGTGGTTGACTTGCAAGGTCACAACACTTATAGACATCTAATTATCATCATCGAGCATAATTGGTAGCATCATAAAATCATACAATACTCACTAGTATGACTATGTGCATCTAAATATGATCTATATCAGATAAGAATGTGGAAATCCCACCTAGGCACTAAAGACATGTAGGTCAAGATGACTAGTGCAGTGAGATTACCTAAGTTTAATATGGCAAGATTATACTCGCATCGAGACATAAGGAAAGTCAAGATGACTATAAGTATGCACTTGCAAAAATAGTCAAGGATAATACCTTGTAGACCCTAATGTCAAGTGGAACAAGCATAAATGCTAATGACAGTTAGGACCAACAAAATATACCCACAAGTAGCAAAAGCAATAAAACGTGTCCTCATACCCTCAGTCTTCTAGTTATGCATCATCGAAAACTTCTTAGGGAAAAGAACACTCATCAAAGAAATCATCATAGATAGCACACAAAGAAAACAAAGTCAATCAAGTCTCAGTGAGTTGAGTGTTTAAGTGCGTGTGTGTAGGTCATAGAGTCAAACTTTGAGTATCACATCTGCTAGTGGAAATATCACATCATACTAGACTGTAGGGTAGGATAACTGATAAGTGTTGAGAAACACTTGACGCTAGGGTAGTGTTAAAAACATAATTTGGGTGGTGTTGAAAGACACCGTTTGTGAAATGCCCCAAGAGACAAACGCACCTAAAGGACCTATGCTAACAGGTATGCCCCCTAGATAAAAATAAAGATCAATTCCAGACCAAGTCAAATAAGGTCAAGGCATGATGGAAAATGGCTAAGTGTCGAGGACGCATGCTAAAAGACAAGGGTGTAAAGGCCTCAAGTAATGCTTATTTCCAGGTTTTCACCACTTTGGAGATTTTTTTGATTTTTTCATTTTTTTTTGTATTTTTGCTACCAAGGCGCCTATTTCCAGGTTTTCACCAAGGCACTTTTTCTTTTTTTTTGAATTTTTTTGCATTTTTTGATTTTTTTTTTTGTATTTTTTTCAGGACTTTATATGCTTTTTAGGATTTTTTAGCAATATATCATTTTTTGGGGTTTTTTTCAGGATCATAAAATATGTAAAAAAGATGCCCCCAGACAGAATGGGCATCAAATTCTCAAGCAAGATCACATCATGTAGTCTCAATTTCTAGCAAGGTGGAGGACAAGAGGGATTAGCAAGCTGGTGGAGGAGATGGAAGACAAGAGAATGAAGGAGAATGAAGGGAAGAAATCCTCAAGGGAAAACTCGTCAAGAGTACCCAAGCTAGGGAAAAATTGTCATGTAAAGCACATTTGAACAAGCAATGAAAGGCCAGCATAGGATAAGTCACAAATGCGTAATGCAAAAGAAGGAAAGGATGCAGTCCAAAGGAGTAGACATGTCAAGAGGCTTCATAGCATCGTGTTTTACTCTTTTTTATTAGATCAAGACCAAAGGGGAAAAGGATAGTGAAAGGCTAGAATGAATGGAGGAAAATAAGTATGAAGGCTAAACATGAATGGAATGAAAGCAAGATCATCGTAAGATAGCTCACAAGATGGCCAAATGTTTGTGGATAGTTCAATATTGTCAAGATCAAAGAGAGAAGACGGAATGGATGAAATATGTAGAAGAACTACGCATGATGCCTGATTGCCAGGTTTTCATCATGGTACTTATCCAAGGTGCCACAAGGGAGTGGTTTTCACCATAGGACGAATTTATTTCTCTTTACTTTTGCTACCAAGGTGCCTGTTTCCAGGTTTTCACCAAGGCACATTTTCAATTTTTTCATTTTTATTTTTTTTTTAATTTTAGAAGAAGGCAAGCATTTTAGATAATGCTCCTTGAAAGGATAAACCATGATATGCCAAGGATTCAACATGATATGCTCAAAGATGTTGATAGGGAAAGGAAGATGGAAGAGAAAAATGGAGGATAAAGTTTTATGTAAAGCGAGTGAGGTTGGAAGATAGGAGGAATAGGCAAATGAGGAAAAAGGATAGAAGGTAGAAGGATAATGAATGGAAGGATTGTGAAAGGGTAGATGGAAAGGAAGGAAAGATCAACATCAACACACACCTTGAAGGGTGGTGAGAGGGTGGAGGGAATGTGAATGAAGGAATATGAGAAGGAATATGGTGAATATTTAGCAGAGGTTGTGGTTCAGGCACATGGAATGGAAGAATGTTTTTGGAAGAAGATAAAGTGGAAGCCTTTGAAAGCTTGAATGTCAACTTCACTTTTTGTTCAATATTAGACTCTTTCAAGAGAGACTTTGGAATCCATATAGCCATAGGCTTTTCATTTCCTTTTGATGATTTAGAGAGAATATCTTCAATGATGGATTTTGGAACCCATACTTGTCTTGTAATTTTCTTCTTAGATATCTCTTTTGAGTTTACGCCTCCATGTCGATTACAGGAAACATGGTGATCTTCTTTTTTTGATGGATTCTTGTATTGCTTCTTTTTCTTGTATTGAACATTCAAGTTACTTCCAAAAGACTTGGGACTTGTGGAAGAAGAAGGAGAATATGACTGGTTTAGATGAGTGGGTGGATGAAAAGGATTCAAGGGTATGCATTTGTGTTGATCTTGAGGAAAGATAGAAGATGGAGGGACGTAAGGACCCAAGATGGACGACAAATTAGGAGAGTTAGGAGGGGAAAGTGAAGGGACATAAGGGCCCAAGATGGAAGGAAGACGTGAAGCCTTTAGTGGTGGTGGAAGAGGTCCAAGGATGGAAGTGGAAGATGCAAAAGGATAATCAATAATTTCATCAACATCTATATGACAACCAAGGACATCAGCATCTTTAGAGTGAGCATTAGGATTTCAATTGGATCATGAACATCCTAAATAGGAGCAACTTTTTTGATAGGAATTTTTAAAGCTTGCAAAGACTTAGGAAGAGTAGAAAGTGGAGGTGAACATAGAGTGGTAGAACAAGAAGATGGAAGACTTTGATCTTGACAAGTAGCTTTGGATAGCATAAGCGTATCACTTTTCTCTTGATTTTCAATAGGCTTAACATTGGAAGTAACAACACTATTTTTAATAACCTCAATGTAAGTAAGGTCATCTTGATTGTCAATAAGCTCAATGGTGTGAGTAGTAGCTTGATCTTGCTTAGGAGATGGTGGAATGAATGTAGAAGAGCGTAGAGGATCAAAAGAACCATGAAGCAGATCAGAGACATCATGAAAAGGATTAGATGACATGGATGGTTCTTGATCTTGATCTTTTTTTTATATTATTTTCTTTATCATTTTTAAAGTCCTCTTGACATGGAGCCACTTCTAAGGACAAGGAGGCATGTTAGAACTGCATGGAAGATTTTGGAATAGATGGTGAAGGACTAGCTGAAGTAGGCATTATATCGTATAAAGTCTAAGGCTCTTTAGGTTTAGCATCATTGAAAGTATTTGCAGCCAAGTGAAGGTTAGCTTGAGTTTCTTTAAGAGGTAGCCCTTGAGGATAACTATAGGGAACTGCATGAAAAGTATTAGGATTTTTGTTGGATGAAGGATTTGTGAAAGATTTGGAAGACTCGGAAGCTTTAGGAAATGTATGGGTATTGGAGGAAGTAGGGGATGAAAGGGGACCATCACAAGACAAAGGTCCATCATTAACATAATCTTTCTTGAGAGTGTGATCTTTATTTTCAGCATGAGAGTTCTTAGAGGAGAAATGCTCATAGTATCTACGTTTATTATCAGTGCGAAAAAATATCTCTTCCTCAATAGTAGCAGATGTATCATATTGGTCACAACAAATATCATAATCCCTTTCAAAATCAAAATCATATGGATCACCATCACAATCTATCCAATAGGATGACCCTTTAGTAAGCTTGAGCACATGACGAGGAGGACTCTTAGGAATAGAGATTTCATAGGTATGACTATATGGTTCATCATCATAGCCATCATAATAGTCATCATAGTCATCAAAGGTGTGTGTGTCACTCTTCATGGGAGAGGTATCACAAGGATTACTATATTGCTCATATTGAGGAGTAAGACTCTTGGGAGAAGTAGAAGAGGAATGAGATTGTGAAGAAGAGGAAGGTGAAGACCTAGTGGACTTCAAAAAGGTACACACAAAAGAGTGCACTTCTATGAATCATTACAATCAAGAAAACTCAAGAATGAGGTCTCAAAAATTGATCCATAGCTCTCTATGTATGGAGTTGCAAGATTTAAAATTGCTCTTAGCTAGAGCTAATGGGCTTAATGACCTTGCTAGTCAACCACACAATGAGAGATTCAAGTGAAGACAAGGGAAAGAATGCCAATATCTCCAAGAATCCAAATGAATACAATGCAATGCAAGCTAACCTATTGAAATGGAAAGAACAATGCAACTAATCTATGAAAGGAAAGAACAAGTGTTACAAATCCTTCCTATTTAAGCTATGTGAGATTAATCTATAGCATAAAGGAAATCTAAGCTATGAATGCTATGACCATGCAAGAAATGAAAGCTAAACTATGAAACAATGAAGAAATCCAAAAGCTTGATGCAATAATGATCTCCAAAAATCTTGATACAAGAATGTCTTCAAAAGCTCCAAATGCACCTAGAAAACCTGCATAATAACATTAGCATAAAAGTGAATGACCTAGAATGAGGAAGAGAGCTCTTCTTTTATAGGAAATGAGGAGAAAAGGATCATGGAGATTAAGAGGCAAAAGTCTTAATCAAGGGTGGAGCTTGAAAGAGGAGCAATCCATGTGCACAAGTATCCTCCAATGAGAAAATAAGAGTTGACTTTTGTGTCCATATGAGACAAAAAGTGTTTTTTCCCTTTTTATAAAATAGGAATAATGCTTTATTTGTGCAACTTAGGATAAGAGGAAAAGTGGGGGATTTTTATTTATTAAAAGGGGAGGAAACTCCTTTTAATTAAATAAAGACTTTAGGATAAAATGGTTAGCCCATAGAAAATAATCAAATAAATGATAACACAGGATTTGATCAAGGAAATTGATATAATTGAAAATATTGATTTTTGAAAATATTGATTTAGGGATTTGATAAATTGTTGAATGGGGGCCCAAAGTTTAGGTGACCATTTTAGGGTGCATACACCAAGGTCTACCCAACAAAATATGACAACAATCCATAGGCATGATATCACACAACACCTTATCATAGTACTTGTTCACTTACCAAGAGTGTATGCTCATCTTTAATCCATGAAATCTGATAGGGTTTTAGATGTTCCAACCTCTTCAACTGCAACTTTGTGACCATTTCCTCAGATGCCAGATTCTTTGAGCTACCACTGTCAATGATTACCTTCCAAACTTTGTCAAAAACTCTACATCTAGTCTTGAAAAAAAATTTCCTTACTGGATCTTCCTTTTTACTTTCATTCCATAATGCTCTTCTCACCATCAAGTTATTTTCCTTCTCAGGTTCATTTGGTGACTCCTCTTGCACCAAAGCATTTCTACTGCTACCAGCCTTCTTACTAACCTGTGTACATTCAAAAGATCTATGTCCTTCTCCACAATTGTAACAAGTTCATCAGAAATTACCTCTGCTATAACCACCTTGATAGTTACTGCCTCTACCTCTAGATGAACTTTCACCTTTCCACTCGGTCTTGCCTTTATCCAGATTTGTCTTTTCTGGTTCAAATCTACCATTTTCACCATTAGATCTAGCTCTTCCTCTAGGGAATCTACCACCTCAACCTCTTTGTCTCTGCTCATGTCTCTTCTTCAATTTATCCTTAGCTTTCAATGCAAATTGATAAGCCTCTTCAATGTTCTCCAATTTGACCAAACTGATTTCCTCTTGGATGGAAACTCTCAAACCATTCGAGTATCTAGCAATTCTTTCCACATCATCCTCATCATGTCCAGATTTGATATCTAGTTTATAGAATTCCTCAATATGATCTTTTACCGAGCTATCTTTCTTCCTTAGACTTTGCATTCGCCTAACTAGGTTAATCTGATAATCACAAGGTAAGAACTTTCCTTTCAATTTATTTACCATTTTATTCTATACCTTGATCTTGTCTTTGCCTTTCTTTTTCCAATCCAACTACAGCTGCTCCCACCACAAGGATGCATGACCTTTCAACTTTGTGCCTACAATTTTCACCTTCTTTTCTTCAAATACATTTTCATACTCAAAATACTTTTCCATCTCGGTGATCCAGTCCATCAATTCATCAGAATCTAATTTCCCACTATACTCAGGAGGATTGAAATGTGGTGTCGACTTCAAACTTGTCAAGGCCTTCAAGAATCTTTCCTCACCCTGATCCATCACAGGTGCAGGTTTTGCTTCACCTTGTTCCACTTCAATTTCATCATTACTAACATCTTCAAGATTTTTGCCTCTTCTCTAGGTTGTTTCAATAGCTTCTAACCTAGTAGCAAGTTGTCTCAACATGCTCGCCAATCTTGGATTTGCTTCTCGCCTCCCATGAACCATCTTGAAAACCCTCTGCAATTGCAGGTCAAATCACAATCTGCCACCCCACAATAATTCAACTAGGGCTTCACAAGAAGGAACCTACAAACCTAGATTCGTAGACCTAGATCCAAATCTCACATCGCTCTGATACCACCTAACGCAAAGGAGGATGCAGAAGGGGCCAAAGAATGGCACACCCTAACTAATCCACCTAGCTCAATAACACACAGAAGCAACAACAACAATAGAGAGAGAGAGAGAGAGAGAGAAAGCATGATCATTCATATATTAGTTCAAATTGATTCATACATGTCAGGCTATAAGGTCTTCCCAGTTACGACCATATATTACAATGAATTACAAAAGTCCTCAAACATGCGAGGATCTGCCAACAATCTTGATTCTCTATCTTCTATCTCTTATCAAAAAAATGACTCCTAAACTCTAACCAAACAACTATACTTATACAAGAGGCTATCGAATTGAGTCGGCCTTCTGATCCACAATCAATGAAAGGAACGGTCAGATCTAGGACCACACGCTTCCCAATGATAGATACTAACATTAAATCTGTGACCCATAATCATTGCACAAGTCGGCCTCAACAACAACTCAAAATAAACTACTCGGTAAGCAAGGATGACCGAGCAACAGACAAGCATTGCCAAGCACCAGTGAAACAACCGACAGCCCAGGAGATAACCAACCATACTCGATAACCAAAGGAAACCGACCAACTATCGAGCCAACTCAGTCAAAGAAAGAACCGAGCAACACAGATAAACTTCAAAATCTTTTTGGTGATACAGGATTGCCAAGGACCCAAAATGCTCCTACATCACTCTTTTTGGTCGGTGCTTATATTTCCTATCTTTCTTAGCTATTGTATTGGGTTACAGTTCCCTCTAGAAATTGACTGTAAATGGTTTCAAGGGCCATTCAAAACCTATTTTTACCTTAATAAAAAATAATCAATAATATAAATTAATATTATTAATTATAAATTAAATATACTAATTTAAAAATTAAATTAAATTAAATATTAAATAAAATAATTTAAATAAATATTAATTAAATTAAAACAACTTATATAATAAAATTTATTAAAAAAAATATAACATAACACATGGGGGGTTACAACCCCACCCCATGGCTGCCGCAAGCGGTAGTCTTGATTGTCGTGGGCAGCCTAAGTTGTTGCCGATAGCCAAGTTGTCATGTGGTAGCCTTGACTGTCGTGGGTAGGAAAGCTGCCGCCAACAACCCTTGAGTTTTCAGGAGGGTTGGGGGGTGAGAACCTCGCTCCCTTCGAAATTTTTAATATGTTTTTTTTAAATCAAAACTTTAAATTTTTTTTAAAACCAATAATTTATTATGTAACAAAACAACAAGCCCACCCTTTTTTAAAATGAATTCGAATAACAACCTTTTATTTTATATATCTATTTTTTTTTCAATTGATTTTCTTTTAATGGGTACTAGGGTTTCTGATAGAACTAATTTCTCTCTCTTTTTTTAATATGATTTCACATGCAATTTCAATTAAATTTCTATGCAAAATATTGAGACAAATTATCTATCCTTTCTAGGTAAATACCCTAACTGGGAAAAAGTCACATATTCCTAAAATTTCTTCCTAGGTTTTCAAAAAAATCCAAACAAAATAGGTCAGATCTAATTTAATATCAAACTAGTCTAAAATTTTACAAAAAAAAAACTTGATTAAAACAGAAACTCAATTTCCAATACATTCGCATAAACAATTACACACACAAAGCAAACAATCTTTTCAAAGGAAGAATTGTACAAAATAGAAAGTTTCAAACCCTACCTCAAACAATGCCTAGAAATTCAAAGACAAGAAAGAAGGATCCAATTCAACCTTCAAAAATTTAAGTTTTCCAAAAATCTCAAACAACGCCTTCAAAATCCAAGCTTTCCAAAAATCTTCCAAATTCATCCAAGAGAGTTCCTCCAAAACTTGATAGACATTTTTGCAATAATACCCAAAAACCTCTCATAAAGAAGACCTATTCCTTCTAGGATTTCTAAAACATGCAATCCCTATAAAAAAAAAGAACTCAACTCTCCACCTAGTTTTCATCAACTCACTTTGCATGATTAATTATAAATTAATAATTTAAAATAATGCACTTTTTCAATTACAATTTCTGACTCAACTTTAAATTTAAATTTCTAATTCAATTTTTACTAAACCAAATACACAACTTAAATTGCATATCAATATTTAATTAATCAATTATTATTTATCATATTAATAACTATACAAATTAAAAATTAAATATTAAATAAATCAATTATGCGTTTAATTTTATATTTGTATTTAATAATTAATTAAACCCCTTTATTCCAAATTTAGACTTTTAATTAAGTCTTTTAACTAAACAAAGATATTTAATTAACTCTTAATAATTAAATATCCTTATATTTAATATCTCTATATTCATAAAATATAATTATCCTAATCTCATAATTACTCTTAATTTAATTATTTTAAATCAAATAATCTACACAACAAACTTAGTTGACTCACAAAACACAAAAATCAACTAATTCAAATAGCAAACAAACTCCAAGGAAGGGTTCATGAATTCACTTCACCTTGACGAATTGGAATGGGTAGAAAATATATACTTGTCCCTTATTTTAGGACAATCAATGGCTTGGCTTGGGATTTGGATTTGTATGTTATCTCCCTTCTTTTGCCATTGAGATATTGTGATAGGGCATGCTCATCTTAGCAATTTAGGGAAGTCGATGCCCGATACCTACAAACCTGCATAAAAGACTAGCATGTACATACATGTATAAATATAAACAGGAAATGGCGGGGATTGAATGATTGTGTGGATCTCACAAGCAAGTAACTATGACTCTATCCCTCAACCACATCAAGTACGTCAAACAGAAATATAAAACATACACGCCAACCATACACATGCAAGTATGGGGTCAGTAAACCATAAGCATCAATGATATCCTAACATATATATCATCATCATGAAATAACCATAACATATAAATAACATCATCGTTTGCATTTAATCAATGTAAAAATAACCAAAAACATCTAATTCATAATTATCCAATATAAAGTCATACATTCATGTCCTCAAGTATCTTTGAACTAAATAAAGCACACATAAAAGTGGCCTAAAAGAGTTTGGTAATAAAATTAAAAAGCAACCTATGAGAGGGGTATTACAATTCACATACCTAAAAAGTATATATAGTGTTTCAAAACCCTAAACCTCAAGTTGTGCCTCTTTGTTACTCTTAGATATGTAGAAATTTTGGTTTTACTTTTACTCATTACACTAGTATTAGGTATTTTGTATCTTTCACCCCGAATACTTATTTATATTGGTATCTTAATTCCTCTAATCTCCACTCCTTGTAATGGGTCTCTTCAAATCCTAATCTCCACTCCTTCATATTGTATTGGTTATCCTTGGATCGCCACCCCTACTTCATCTAGCATCATGCATCTTTGAATCATGATCCCCACTTCTTCTAGCATTAGGTATCTCCAAATCTTGATCCCTGCTCACTTTGACACTAAGTATCTCTAACTTGCTCAATTATTGCTACCTAAAAAGTTAAGTATCTTTGAAGCTTGATCTTTGCTCCCTCTAGAATTAAGTATCTCTAAAGCCTAATCCTTGTTCCCCATGTGCTCTCGTATTACACCTTTGAGGTTCTCTATATCATTACACCTCATGTATGAAATATATTAGCAATGATCTTTAAACCCTATCCTTCCTTGTCGTGTCACTTTGCCTATCTAGGCCTATAAAACTCTGCATCCTCGAGCATCCATATATCCCATTCCCTAAAACCATACTTTGGATGTTTGAATAACATAATGTTCTAGCATAATAAATGGAAATACATTTAAGTAGTATCCTAAACCTAATTTCTCAAACCCTCTTGAAATTACATCCTTCAAGTACGTTTTACCTTGGAGTTCCATTATTTGAACAAATGGTTTCACATATTACCATGGCTAAATAGGGATGTCATTAATGACCTCAATTTCATGTGATAAAATAGAGATTTAAATTTAAATACCAAATCACTACATTTGGCTCCCATGCTAAGCCTCCAACTCTTTATATTCTAGACAAGTTTAGATCAATTATCCTCTGGTGGTCATTTTATCAATAAACCCCACTTTAGTTTGAATCTTAGAAATGAAAGAATTGGATTATAAAGATTAATCAATGAAACATCATTGATTGACTAGAGTTTAGAGGATGAAAGCTCTTCAAGCTCCTAAAGATAGCTTCATGCAGATGTTGCATTCATACTTCAAGCTAGAAATTAATATTTCAGACATTTTAATAAAACTATCTGTATGTGTAGTAGATTATAATTTAAGAAGCTTCAAAGTTTTGTGAAGAAAATTACAATAATAATGTCAAGTATAAATAATTTATTTGAATGAAAATCTAGTTCAAACAAGTTTATATGCATAACTTTATTTTATATGTGTGGGTGTTTGAGATTCGAGCATTTCACATAAATGTATATAATGGCTAGAAAACATATAAGTAATTTACATAAATATTTTAGTTCAGTTCTATTAGGATTAAGGCGTCAATATATTTCTCAATTCATACATCTATATTTTATGTGTTCCCAACAATGCTAGAAGATGTAGGGAGTCATAAGGAGATTGTGGTGACAATAATGGAGTGATGGCGAGGGGGGGATAAGGTGTCTTGGAGAGATAAGGGGACACACTCATTTGGAGAGATAAGGAGCTACCTAGGGAGATATAAGGATGACAATTGGAGAGATAAGGAGCCAACGAGTGAAAGGGTGGCCTTGATTGAGCCACAAAACAAGATAACAACAAGAGACAAATCTAGGAGGTGTTAATGCCTCAGAAATTGTAAAAAGCATTATCTCGGGGATGGGGTCCCTCATTGTGACCTCACTAGTTCATAGCTCCAGTCAAAAGCGTTCATCGACTAAAAAAACAAAACATTGCTAGAAGATGTAATTAGAAAAACAATTTATTATTATATAGTGTATTATTAAATAAATACAGTATTAAAATACTTTTTTTACATACAATATCTTTAAATTAATTTATAAGATAAGGAGGGAGTCGACAAGGGAAGGTAGATAGAAAGCAAAAAAAAGAAGAAGAAAAGAAAATATATTTATATCTTTATAAATATAAAATATCTTCCATATCTATATATGGAAGATAGATCTCTCTTTCTTCTTCTAGATATGTTTATATTTTTCATATGTATATATCCCTCACTCCTTTCTTTTTATTTCTTCCCATCCCTCTCTCCATTTCTCTCTACCTCTCCTCCATTTCCATCGCCCTCTCGATTTCAATCTCCATCTCCATCTTCATTTTCATCTCCATCTCTTTACTCTCCTCCCCCTCTCTTCCACACCTCTCTTCAGAGTACATATTGCACACCGATTACTATATATATATATATATATCATGACATAAAATTTACTCTAATATTTCTTTTGTAAAGAGGTTAACATAATCACAAAAAATTAAATATAATAATATAATCATAATTTAATATTAATTACAATATAATAATAGAGCTTTGGCCACTATGATTTTTTAAGAATATTTAAAGGGGAAAGGTCCAATGAATTTTATAGTGTGTTTGGACTTAAAAGTTTCATCTCCTAAAATTAAGAGAGTGAGTGTATACACTATTAAAAAAGGATAAAAACTTTATTTTCTTTATAAATTTAATTATTTTGACAATTCATTAGTTTTGGTGGGAAAGAAATAAATAGATTCTTGAGAGACTTAAAAAGTAGTTCCTAATTTACAAGAGTAGATTCCATAACCCCAAAAAAGTTTTAGAGTAGATTCCAAATAAACCTTTAGTCCCCAACTTTTTTTTATCATAGGACCCGACCCCTCCTAAGACCTGCCTTTAGATTACATATTGATTTTCGAATTATTTTTCCCTTCCTGCACAGATACATAATATGAGGTAAGACCTCCAGTTAACGGGATTAAATTCAACAATTATTACCTCACCCAATCAAAGGAGCATCCCCTTGAATTTGGAACGGAATATTTTGCAGATAGTCCGCTTTGTCAGTATTGAAAGGTAGAGCAAACATATTAGGTGTGTTGGAGAAGAGTAGCTGTGGCGCACGCCAGGGGCAGTCATACAAGTATTTATTATTCTGTAATTTTAACAAGAATTCAGTGATTTCCGAGGCATCCGGTCCTTGTCTATTCCTCTCTGCTTTGGACCACAGTTCTTTGTTTTTGATAACAGGAGAATTGCAATGGAGGGATTGAAGGTGTTCACATTGAAAGAGGTTTCTGCTCACAAAACAAAGGAGGACTGCTGGTTTGTCATTGGCGGAAAGGTAATTGTTTTGAAATTAAAAAAAGAATTGTCAGTTTCAAATAAAATAGCATGTCCAGGTTCAATAGATTTTTGTGGGTGTAGGTGCCTGTAAGAGGGGTTTTACAGGTTTTTTTTTACACTGCGTAGTTTGATGATCTGGGTTGTCTGTTGAATCCTTTGAAATTTGTTTTTTGAAGACAAGCTTATGAATTTTGATCTGGGATGGCAGGTATACGATGTGACGAAGTTTCTGGAAGAGCATCCAGGTGGGGAGGAGGTTCTCGTAGAGGCTTCAGGTGAGCAACTGAGATGCCTTTTTTAGTTAGTAATATGTTTGAGGGTTAAGGGGTGCTTTTATTTATGGCAGGTGTTTGTGAGTCTGCAATAATTGTACTAGTTTGAAGCTTGTGAAGTTTTTGCCTCTTATGGTGAGCGCTCAGTCACATGAGGAGTTTGATCTGTGTTCAATCTGATTTTAGCAGCATAATGCTTAATTTGATTTTTCTGACAAATTCATGTTTATTCTGTTTTTTTTCTAACAAATTCACTCAGTGACCTACAAATAGGCCTTCAATCCTGCGAAGACAGGGTCTACCATCCAGAGTTCAAGGCCTGAAACACGCTGGATTTCTTTTTTTAAAAGTTGTTTCCTAGCGGTAAGTTGTTACATGACCATGCTATTTTTGGCAAAGAGGTCAATTGGATGGATACACGGGGCAGAGTTCCCTCCTTGTTAGCAGTTGCAGTTGAGATATTTGTAGTACCAGACATATCCTTGTGATTTGTGATGCCCTGAATCTTTGTTATTATTGTAATTTATATTGTTCCTTGGAATATCCTAGTAATCTGCTACCATTCTTTTTAAGACAAGGGCTTAGATCACCTGCTTAGGTCCTTTTTATGTTGCTTTTGAATGAATTGTTGTTCAGTCTCCATTCTTGAATTGTAAATTAGTGGAGAGAATGAAAGTAACTGTAGTGGGTGAGTCTCCATTACTGAACTGCAATAACCTAGTGGAGAGAATGAAAGCAAACTATATTGAAGTCAACCTATGTTACACAGCGGGGGCGTGGATGCCCAAGATAGTAAAGGCCACCCTCATAGTTCCCTACAATATTTCATAAACATGAACAGCATGGCTCACTTAAGGGTGAGAAACCGAGGTCTCAATAACTCATGAAGTGTTGGTTTACCGAGTCATAGAATCAATCTGTGTAGTTTGCATATTCCATACGGGTAGAATATTGAGTGAGAGTTTTAGTTTAGTATATTACTTTGTCATGATTCAAATGATTTGTTTTTTATTATTGCCTCTTTTTAAAAAGCTAATGATGTTTCAAATCGCCATGTTCATGAACTCTTGTTTATGCTCACATATTTTTACCTTCATTAACAAAGGGAGATTAGTGAACCGAGATCTCTCCAAGTTCCGTGTCTATGATTGCCTATAGATTGGCTTCTGGTAAATAATAGTCATGATTATAGGCCTGGGTGCTATGCATGCTTGTAAAGGGCCCTATTTTGTGAACTGGTTATTGGCACCTATGACTTAGGAGGATTAATGTACTCTTTTTTATTTGTGTATATTCTGTAAATACCACTGATGGCAAATTTCTTCCCAGTATTTTTAACCTGGCCCTGTCTGCTTGCTTCTGCATTGAAACATTTTAATGAAATAGCTTCTGGATTTAGATGTGTATGTTTTTCATTCCACAACGGATCATTTAATGTGATCTGAAATGTCGAATGAAAACATACACCTGGATCCAGATGCTATCTCATTACAACACTACATCGACTTTGGAAAACTCATACCAACAATGCATCGAAACAGTTCATTTGTTTGTTACAATGATCATCAATGCAATCCCATAGACTTCATGTCGGAATTTGTGATACTTTTTATTTTCTCCAAAGATCACAGTTTCTGGATTCAGTTGTGTATTTTTTTCATTCCAAATTTTGGCCCACACTCAGTGATTCACTTGATGGTCTAATCACTGAGTGTGAGCCTAAACCTGTAATGGAAAAATATGCAACTGAATCTATCTTATTACAATATTACACGGACTTAGGAAAACACATGCCAATTATGCATTGAAAGAGTTCATTATTTGTTAGTTACAATGGTCATCAATTTGATCCGATAGACTTCGTGGTTGGATTTTCAATATTTTTTTATTTTCCTCATAGACAATCACAGACTGTATTTGTGTTGAGAATTGGGATTTAATCCGTTTCATGGCTTATCTTTCTAGCTTCCATTCATTTTTCAGCTGCGTTTGTTTCTTTCAAGGTTTCAGATCACACCCAGTGATTCATCAACCTTGAATGAAAAACATATGCAGCTGAATCCAGAAGCTACTGTATTATAATGCTACATGGACTGGAAAACACATGCCAGCCATGCATCGAAACAGTTCATCATTTGTTAGTTACAATGGTCATCAATTCCATGCAATAGACTTCTTAGTCCGATCTGTAATATTTTCTATTTTCCCCAAAGACAACCAGAGACTGTATTTGTGTTGTGAGTTGGGATTTAACCAGTTTGATGGCTTATCTTTCTTGCTTCCCCTGTTTATTTTTTTACACAATTACAGATAACACAGGTAAAAAGACTAACTGCTTGCATTACGTGCATGTGATCCATCGTAGACTTGGTTAATGGTTAATGGTTTTCTGTTTTTCTTGCATTGTGGTGGGGATTCTGATGATTTTCTCTGTGATGGTTTACCAGGAAGAGATGCAACTCAAGATTTTGAAGATGTAGGCCACAGTCAAGCAGCACAAGAAATGATGGAGAATTACCAGGTTGGAGTTCTCAATGGTTTTAAAGCTGATGTTGCTCCTGTCAAGAAAGTGGAAACTACTACCACGAAGCAAGAAAAGGCTCCTTTCAAAGAAATTCCAGCTTCTGTTCTCAAGGATGACGAGCCTGGTGCATTCATGAAATTGCTTCAATTTCTAGTACCCTTGCTGATTGTGGGTGTTGCCTTTGGAATTAGAACTTTCCTAAAGGAGCCACAACCATCTTCATAAAAATATACTTACATAGAAAACTCATGCTTGACTACTTAATAGTACTTGCCATGCATCTAGGTAGCAGTTTAGAATATTTGTTTGGTGGAGATCAGTTGATTTTGGCTAAGAATTTCTTTTGTTTCTTCTTTGTAATATGAAGGATCTTGTAATCCCTGTGATATGCAAGAAGTTTAGAATCTAGATCATTTAAAATAAAATGTTGCTCAAGGTGTCTATGACTGTCAAAATGCAAATCATTTTTGGAGTTCCTTGGGTTAGGAGAACTGGTTTACTATTTTGTGTGGGAGTTGGTACGTCTTTTTCTCTTGTTGACAAAATGATAAGGGACGTAGAAACATGATATAGACACTTATTGTAGTTTTTGATATTTTGAACGTTTAATGTCAAGGATATTAATTGAAATCCATTACACCTGTTATAAATTTAATGAAGTTGTGGGACATGGTACTGAGAACTTCATGGATGTTTACTGTAGTTGCACATGAGTACCTTAACTTGGGTTTGCTTAAATCTGACCTCAAGGGTAGTTTTGTTGGTTCTGACTCACCTGTAAGGAGAAAGTCATCTGTTAAAGCTGTTATTGGTCCCACTAAGTTCTTGGCTGCAAAAGGATTTGGTGGGAAAGAAATCTAGCTAGAATGGCTCCTAGAACTAAAGCACCTGATTACATGAGAACCATGGTAATGCTATGAACTGAAATAAGTTTAACCACTGTATCGTTTATGGGTAGCAAATTTAATGCAAAATGATTATGGTAATTGGTAACTGTAGTCTAACCAAACTAAGCACTGAAGGAACCATTTCCATCCAGTGTCAAGTAAAATTTGCCAGCCAGTTTTGTGTTAGATCCAAATACCTGAATGACACTCGATTTGCTTTAAAATTCGATGACTACTACTTGATCGAGTTACAAAGTTTTTTTCACTTCTTAATGGCTCAAGTTTAATCTAATCATTAATTTCCTGGAATGTTTACATCGACTAGCAAAATTCAGTGCTTACAAAATTATACTTCTGCAATGGTAATTAATGACAGAGATTGCATTAACAGACCACATGATAACTTGGTAGAATGCTGACAGGCATTGAAATAACTGGAAAATGAACTATAAATCTTACTGATACAAAGAGAATTCTATTATCAATTGCATTGTTGTGATTGAATGGCATGTAATATAGAGATAGTAACATAACATTGTTAATTTTTCTATTTTAATGGTGAAAACTGAAACCTTATACATTTGGGATTTTTTATTTTTTTTGGACTTAAACCCATAGAAAAAAAGCCTGTCAACCATTTAATTTGACCATTTTATTGTTTTTACTTCACACAACCTTTTTATGAATTAATTTTTTAGGCAGACTGTACTTTTAAAAAATGCAGAACACTATATTTTTCCTTTAGTCTAATGAGGCGTCTAAAGTTAACTTTCTTTAAGATTGTAAATCTAAATATACCTCTTACAAAATAACTTTGTTATATTATATTTAGACTAATTAAATAATTAGAATATTTGGTGGATCTTTTGTTAGTCAAACCTGCCTGCTGCATGATAAATCCCAAGTCAGAAGAATGATTTGACACGTCGAAAAGATTTAAAGCTGGCGAGATCTTTCTATATGTAGATTGCTATGATCTTGTTCAGCTCTACACGTCTTATGTATCACAGGTCACTCTTGATTAGACCAGATTCAAAATCATAAAGAATACAATAATAATAGTTTTAGTTTGTAGATGTGCTGGATGATTTGTGATATAGATTTAGGTTCTTTATGTAGTCCAAATCAGAAGAGTTCTCAAATGATATCTCTTCGATTGTTTTTACAAGCATAGTTGACATTCAAAAGCATTGTTAAACATTATTACGCGGGGTGACTTTTTCTCCAATCTCTTTTTTAATACTGTATTTGTATTATTATTATTATTATTAATAGGAAAGGCTTCTATTCATAAAAAAATAAAAATAAAACATTGTTAAACATTATTACGCCTTGTGAAACAATTATATTTCTTCGTGTTTAAGAAATGCAAATAATAGTATTTTTAGGTATGCATATTTCTTAGATTATTCTTACTATTAGGCATGCATATTTCTTAGATGATTTTTGATATGGATCTAGGTTTCTTTTATTGGTCTATATTAAAGGAGTCATAAAATGATTTTGAATTGTGGATGTCAATTCCATGTGGTAAATGAACAGAGCTATGAACCAATGAGACCACAAATAGGGGACCTCATCCCTAATGGGATTTGAACCTTGATGATGAGAACAACAACACAAACAATAGAATCACAATAAAAGATGAATGAGTTGATGTAAGAGTGAAAACTGATAGAATAAGATTGTGTAGAAGTACCTGCAAATTAAAATGTGTGGAGCTGGACAATGAGTTTTAATTTCACTAAAAACTATGTAAATGAAACAGATATTTGAAGTGAGTAATGAATGCATGGGAAGAGATGAAACACTAGGATCACAATAAATGAGGAATGAGTTGATATAAGAGTGAAAATTAATAGAATAAGGTTAAGAGTATAGGAGTGAGCTGATGTAAGAGTAAAAATTAATAGAATAAGGTTAAGAGTATAGGAGTGAGCTGATGTAAGAGTAAAAATTAATAGAATAAGGTTAAGAGTATAGAAGTGAGTTGATGTAAGAGTAAAAATTAATAGAATAAGGTTAAGAGTATAGAAGTGAGTTGATGTAAGAGTAAAAAATAATAGAACAAGGTTAAGAGTATAGAAGTATATGCAAATTAAAATGTGTGGGGTAGGAAAATGAGTTTTAATTTTACAAAAAAAAATTATGTTATTTGTATTAAGATAAACTTAAAATTAATCAATTTTAATTTTCTAAAAAATTATATTAATTGTATTAAGATATCTTATTAATGTAAACCTAAAATTAATTAGAAATTAATATGAATATACAAATTTTGAAGGCGCAAGAATCTATTCAATAGGTTGTTGGCTGAAATTTTTGAAGTTTAATTTGAAAAAATATCATAGAATCTACAAATTGGCCATGTTTCACACCAATACTCGTTTGAAGATGATGAGGATGTGTTGGACGCCAAACTAATTCTATACAAATTGGTGGAACTTAACACAACATAGTTACCAACATGTTGAGTTGGAATAAAAAAGGTAATGACACCTTCAACATCAAAAACTTGATAATCTGCCTCATTAGGGGGGGATCACCATTAGAACATCACAACACGATTGTCATCAATTGCTTCATTTCATTAGCATGGAACTTGCCTTGAAGGCCATCAAAATTTGTGCATGTGCTTTTGTTGTCATTTTAGTGTTTTCAGTCTTGTCATTCTTTGGTATCTACTCCCATGTTTCTCTACTTCCTCGACCTTCCATTTTCAAATTTGTCCAAGTGCTGGTTTGTCAAACTCTTGGGCATTTTTTTTACCATCCCATGCTTGATAAAAGAAGATCAATTGTACAAATAATCATAACTATATTTGGCGGAGAGTCAAAGTTCTTCATGTTCCCATCCCAGAAATCGAGGAGCCACCAAGTTTGATGCATAATAAGGGATCATTACTGGACAAATTCTAACAACAAGGATCTTTCATGTGAATTGTTAAGGTGGTAAGTCATTGCCTCCCCTCTTGGCATATATGAGGAAATGTGGTGTCTTCAGGGCATTGATGTATTATTTTCCTTGGCCCCTTAGCAAGTAGGTCAAGGGTGCTTTAATGGCTTGACAACTTGACAAAGCTAAAGGCAATACAATACCTGATGAAGATTTGGTATATGGCCAAAATTGCATGGAATTCTCACCATGTTTAAGTTCCTTGCAAGGGGAGTGATGCTAATATGTTACATGTTTGGTGGTGTTTTGTGCGTTTTCAAGTTTTTGGACTTTTCATGAACTTTAAATCTTAGTTATGATTCGTTGGTTCTATCACATGCCTATTTCGCCACTCTTTCTATTCTTGATCCCCACAATATCCAAGTGTACTTTGGACTTCATTTCAAACTTGGAACCGACTCTAGTGTAAATAAGGTTATGTACCTAACTAATTCCTTAGTGGCGACCTATTCACATGTTAACATATGTCATATGTCTTTCTAGAAATCTTATTTGTCAAAGAAATGACACTCATATTCCTGAACACTCATAGATAACTATCGCAGATTGTGGAACTCATCTACGCACTGTTGTTGCCACTGATCAGATAAGAAGCGCTCTCAGAAGTTCTCAAGAATAAACTCCCAAGTGACAATATCCATGTTAACCTCAAACTTTTACTCCTCAATCTTCCACCAAGTAGCTACAAATCCTTCGAGGTGCATGATGATACACCTCGCCTTAATGTTGGTATCAAATTGTTGCATATCAAAAAAATGATCCAATGTGATAGACCATGTCTTTGCCTCAAAACTAGTACCTAGACCATTAAAGGGAGGAGGTCATAATCCAAGGAGGTCTCTCATCTAATTAGCCTTTACGACCCCTGGTCAACTGTAGTGTCCCTCCTCCTAGGACTCTTGGATCTTTGTCTCTCCTCATTCTTATAATTGTGTGACTCTTCCCTCTCAACCCTATTATGAATAGGTAGATGTTCCAGAATAGTTTGAAGTATTTGCCTAGCATTAGGCTCCTTAGAATAACCATGTTGCTCACCACTATCCTCATACAAACTCTCAGCTCTATGACTCACAGGAAGGCTATGAATCCTACACCTTCCACATCCTCTACCACGGCCTCCACTACGGCCTCTACCAATAGATCTAGCCTCAGTGACCATCTTTCCTACAACATCCAAATAGAAGAACAATATCTCAAAACCAATCAAGAATAATAAAGACATGATGCATAGTCATAAAATAATAGTTTTAAATACAGAGTGTTATATGTCTAAGTTTTTATTTCACATTTCTGACAATTTAGACATCTAGTGGCCATACAACTTCCCAGAGTTCTTAGTGTAGAAACTTGGGCTTTGATACCAAGTGTAATGCCCCATCAGGTAACCCAGGAGAATTTAACCTAGAACATGTTTGCTATGTTTACAGAATAATTTTTTTTCTTAAGAGTTTACAAAACAATAACAATGTGAAAATAATACAATCATAAGATATAAACAAGTACATAAATACAACTCATTCAAAGTTAACAATTCTCAAGAGTCCCATGATGTAGAATTGTGTATTATAAATTAAATATTATAGATTAAGTATAATTACAAAGATCTCATATACAAATGAATAAAAAATACATCCAATACCATAAGGTATAAATACAATGAAACAACATCCTTTGCATAAGTCATAGGGTATGTCATAATAACCAAATACAAAGTAGTACAATATCTGAAAGGAAACACGTCTAAAGCACTAATACAAGGTACAAATATAAACACCATAAGATAGATATGTGCAAGCCTCCAATGAAGAACAAGAAGAAGGTAACAACAACAAGCATCATCTAACACCACTACAGGAATGTCAAAATCTCAAATGGTAAAAGAAAACACTAACACCCGACCTTATGGAACCAAAGGTCCACTCCCACAGTGCTAAGGAGATAACAACAAACCCCACTCGGATAATAGACCCAATCTAAATAAAACCACTAAGCAATAGATCATGAAGGCTTTCCATCTCAAAAGGTACCACCAACTAATGATAAAGAAAATAGTAAATATCAAATGTCAACAAGTACCAAAACAGGAAATACCAGAATACCAAAACATACCACCATACAATAGTGAAATAACAAAGATACACCACAAGAGGAAAATGTAGAAAACTACAGACGAGACTTAGGCTACATACTATGGGAGTGTCATCACATGGCCATCTACTTGAGTTACCATAGGCTGGTCACACTGGACCCCGGACTCTCAAGCATTGAGTTACCCTAGACTGGCCACTCTGGGCCCCAGACCCTCAATACAACCCACAGTGAACTAGAATACCCTCTCATGAAAATGAGGAATTCTAATCATACCCACTCTCTAGGTATCATCTCATTCCCATCCTTAGCCTAAACAAGTGCTCAAGGCATGGGCGAGGCATTATCTCTAATTATCTTTTAAATGAACTTTCCAAATTTTAATAACACACTTACGATAGGTTACCCTGGTACTGACCACTTTGGGTCTCAAACCCCTATTGTAAGCCACTCCCCTAAGATGCACCTATTTAACCTCCCCTGGACTCACAAATCATAAATAACCACATAGGTTTCATAAAAGTGTACTGATCAAATTCCAGTTCTCACAAAACATAAGGAACATGCAGTGGTTCTCAAAACCATAACATCATAAATGTACCCTCAAAGTGCTCACATAAATCATGAGCATCAACACAAAACTAGGTTGGATACAATGATCAAAACCATTAACATAACACCACAATGCATACATAAAGGATACACACACCCTCCAGGTGTTCACAATATACATGAGATCAAATGAATAAGGTTGGATATACAAGATCGAATCAATCAAACATTATAATGCATGACATAAGAACACATATATAACCATAGAAAACAACCCCCAAAATAGCTCTCAGATAGAATGCAAACAAAACTCAAATGCGATAACAGTTACTCCCCAACCCTCTGATTTGACAACTTCCTCGTAGGGTTTCACTACCCATAATCCAAAACAAAAACATCTATATATATAAACAAAAATAATTAATTTAAATAAACAATGATACTTATTTAATAATCATTAATATAAATTACTATTATTAATTATTAATTAAATAAACTAATTTAAATAAATATTAATTAAATTTATAAAAAATAATATAAAAAAATTATAACATAACACATGGGGGGGTTAAAGCCCCACTCCATGGTTGCCGCAAGCAGTAGTCTTGACTGTCGTGGGTAGCCTAAGTTGATGTCGACAATGAGGTTGTTGTGTGGCAGCCTTGACTGTCGTGGGTAGGCAAGCTATCGCCAACATCCCTTGAGCTGTCGGGGGGTTGGGGGGTGAGAACCCCGCCCCCTTCGAAATTGTTAATATGTTTTTTTTTATAAATCAAAATTTTAAATTTTTTTTTAAAAACCAATAATTTGCTATGTAACAAAACAACAAGGCCCCCTTTTTTTAAATGAATTTGAATAACAACCTTTTATTTTATATATCTATTTTTTCCCAATTGATTTTCTTTTAATGGGTATTAGGGTTTCTAATAGAACTAATTTCTCTCTCTCTCTCTCTCTCTCTCTCTCTCTCTTTAATATGATTTTCACATGCAATTTCAATTAAATTTCTATGCAAAATATTGAGATGAATTATCCATCCTTTCTAGGTAAATACCCTAATTGGGAAAACTCACACATATTCCTAAAATTTCTTCCTAGATTTTCAAAAAATCCAAACAGAATACCAGATCTAATTTAATATCAAACTAATGCAAAATTTCACAAAAGCAAACTTGATTAAAACAGAAACCCAATTTCCAATCCATTTGAAAAAACAATTACAGACATGAAGCAAACAATCTTTTCAAAGGAAGAATTGTACAATATGGCAAGTTTCAAACCCTACCTCAAACAACACTTGAAAATTCGAAGACAAGAAAGATCTGATTCAAGCTTCAAAAATTCAAGTTTTCCAAAAATCTCAAACAACGCCTCCAAAATCCAAGCTTTCCAAAAATCTTCCAAATTCATCCAAGAGAGCTCCTCTAAAACCTGATAGATGTTTTTGCGCAATAATTGATGCAGGAGCATCTCGGGTCCTTGGCAATCCTGTGTCACCGAAAACAATTTGGAGTTTGTCTGTGTTGCTCAGTTCCTGCTTTGACTGAGTTGGTCGGTTTCCTTTGGTTACCAAGTGTGGTTGGTTATCTCCTAGGCGATCAGTTATTTCACTGGCACTCAGCATTGCCTATTTGCTGCTCGGTTATCTTGCTTACCGATGAGTTTAGTTTTAGTTCCTGTTGTGGCCGACTTGTACATTTATATTAGATCACATATTTAATGTTGGTATCCATCATTGGGAAGCGTGTGGTCCCAAATCTGACCGTTCCTTCCATTGATTGTGGATCTGAAGGCCAACTCAGTTTGGTAGCTTCTTGTATAAATGTAGTTGTTGGTTTGGAGTTTAGAGGCAATTTTGGGGATAGGAGTTGGTAGAAGATAGAAGTAGAGATTTTGACAAATCCTCGCATGTTTGAGGACTTCTGTGATTCATTGTAATATTTGGCCCTAACCGGGAAGGCCTTACAGCCCGGCATGTATGGTTCCATTTGATGAAATATATGAAAGATTTTGCATTCTCTCTCTCAATGTTGTGTTTGTTGGCTTCCGCATGTGTTGAGCAGGCTTGGATCATTAGGGTGTGCCATTGTTTGGCCCCTCTTGCTCCCTACCTTGCGTCAGGTGGTATCAAAGCAAGGTGAGATCTTGATCTAGGTCTGCGGATCTAGGTTTGTAGGTTCCTCTTGAAGCCCTAGTTGATTGTTGTGGGTTAGCAGATTGCGATCTGACCTGCAATTGCAGAGGGTTGTCAAGATGGTTTGTGGGAGGCGAGATGCATATCCAGGATTGGTAGATATGCTAAGGTAGATTGCTGCTAGGTTAGAAGCTGTTGAAATAGCCTAAAAAAGAGGCAAACATCTTGAAGATGTTAGTGATGATGAAGTTGAAGAAGAACAGGCGAATGCAGAACCTGCACCTATAATGGATCAAGGTGAAGAAAGATTTTTGAAGGCTTTGACAAGTCTGAAATCAACACCACATTTCAATCCTCCTGAGTATATTGGAAAGCTAAATTCTGATGAATTGGTGGACTGGATCACCGAGATGGAAAAGTACTTTGAATATGAAAACATTCCTGAGGATAAGAAGGTGAAGATTGCAAGCACAAAATTGAAAAGTCATGCATCCTTATGGTGGGAACATCTGCAGCTGGATAGGAAGAGGAAAGGCAAAGACAAAATCAAGGTATGGAATAAAATGGTGAATAAATTGAAAGGAAAGTTCTTACCTTATGATTATTAGATTAACCTAGTTCGGCGAATGTAAAGTTTGAGACAGAAAGATAGCTCAGTAAAGGAGTATACCGAGGAATTCTATAGATTAGATATCAGATTTGGACATGATGAAGATGATGTGGAAAGAATCGATAGATACCTGAATGGTTTGAGAGTTTCCATCCAAGAGGAAATTAGTATGGTCAAGTTGGAGAACATTGAAGAGGCTTATCAATTTGCTTTGAAGGCCGAGGAGAAATTAAACAAAAGACATGAGCAAAGACAGAGAGGTCGAGGTGGTAGATTCCCTAGAGGAAGAGGTAGATCTAATGGTGAAAATGGTAGATCTTAACCAGAAAAGACAAATCTAGACAAAGGCAAGACTGAGTGGAAAGGTGAAATTTCATCTAGAGGTAGAGGCAATAACTACCGAGGTGGTTATGGCAAAGGAAGTTTCCAAGGAACTTGTTACAATTGTGGGGAAGAAGGACATAGATCTTTTGAATGTACACATGATAGTAAGAAGGCTGGTAGTAGTAGAAATGCTTTGGTGCAAGAAGAGTCGCCAAATGAACCTGAGAAAGAAAATAACTTGATGGTAAGGAAAGCACTGTGGAATGAAAGCAAGAAGGAAGATCTGGTAAGGAAAAGTTTGTTCAAGACCAGATGTAGAGTTTCTGATAAAGTTTGGAAGGTAATTATTGATAGTGGTAGCTCAAAGAATCTGGCATCTGAAGAGATGGTCACAAAATTGCAGTTGGAAAGGTTGGTACATCTGAAACCCTATCAGATTTCATGGATCAAAGATGAGCATACACTCCTGGTAAGTGAACAATGTTATGTTAATTTGAAGATTGGAAAACACTATGATAAGGTATTATGTGATATCATGCCTATGGATTGTTGTCATATTTTGTTGGGTAGACCTTGGCAATATGATAGACATGCTATATATGATGGGAGATTGCATAAATATACTATTGTGGCTTTTGGAAAGAAGCAAATCTTGTTACTATTGATGGAAGAACCTATTAGTAATGTTTGGACATCTGTGAAAGTTTGTTTGATGGAGGGAAGAAAATTTGTTAACTCTTTGAAAAAGAATGATATTTGTTTTGTTGTGATCCCTAACAAGCTGAGTAAGAAAACATAAGATAATATTCCTAAGGAGATTGATAAGTTACTCACCGAGTATAGTGATATCATTTCTAATAATGTACTTGATGGTTTGCCACCGAAAAGAAGCATTGACCATTGTATGGATCTAATCCCTGGAGCTAGTTTATCGAATAAGGCACCTCATCGGTTGACACCTACCGAGAATCAGGAATTGAACTGACAGATTCAAAAATTACTGGAGAAAGGTTTGATCAGAGAAAGTTTGAGCCCTTGTGCAGTACTTGTTGTATTGTCACCAAAGAAGAATGGAGAATGGAGAATGTGTACTGATTCCAGAGCAATCAATAAGATAATAGTGAAGTATAGGTTTCCTATACCGAGAATGGATGATATAATGGACAGTTTGACTAGAGAAAAGTATTTCACAAAGATTGATTTGAAAAGTGGGTATCATCAGATCAGAATCAGAGAAGGTGATGAATGGAAGACTGCTTTCAAGATAAAAGAAGGTTTGTATGAGTGGTTGGTTATGCCTTTTGGTTTAACTAATGCACCGAGTACTTTTATGAGGTTGATGAATGAAGTTTTGAAAAAATTCTTGGGTAAGTTTTTGATTGTATATCTTGATGATATTTTGATATTCAGTAAGACCAGAGAAGAACATTTGTTACATGTTAGACAAGTTTTGCAAAGATTGAAAGATGAAAAGTTGTTGATAAATTTGAAAAAGTGTTAATTCATGAAAGAGGATATTGTGTATTTGAGATTTGTGATCTCAGCTGATGGTTTGAAGATGGATCCTGAAAAGGTTGAAGCTATTTTGAATTGGCCTACACCTATGAATGCTAGTGAGGTAAGATCATTTCATGGTTTGGCAAGTTTTTACCGAAAGTTCATAAGGAATTTCAGTTCAATTTGTAATGCTATGACTGGGACTATGAGAGGAGACAAAAGAGAATTCAAGTGGACACATGGAGCTGGAAAAAATTTTGAGACTCTGAAGCAGAAGGTTGCTAAATTACCTATTTTGGCATTACCTGATTTCAGTAAGGTATTTCAAATAGAATGTGATGCAAGTGGAAGTGCAATTGGAGCTGTGTTGAGTCAAGAAGGTAAACCTATTGCTTTCTTTAGTGAAAAGTTGAATGATGCTAGAAGGAAATATTTTGTGTATGATCAAGAATTCTATGCTATTGTTCAAGCACTAAAGAAATGGAGACATTATTTGATACTGAGTGAATTTGTGTTGTATACTAATCATAAGACTTTAGAATATTTGGGTAGTCAGAATAAGTTGAATCAGAGACATATGAAATGGGTTTAGTATTTACAGAGTTACACATTTGTGATAAAGCATAAGAGTGGAGTCACTAACTGAGTCGCTGATGCATTGAGTAGGAGAAGATCTTTGATGACCAAGATGAAAATCAAAGTTCTTGGTTTTGATGGGATGAGAGATTCTTATGAGTTTGACCCTAATTTTTATGAGCCATGGAGAAAGTGCAGAGCACCTATTCAAGATCAACAAAATACTAAATGGGATGAATATTTTATTCAGGAAGGTATGTTGTTTAAAGGTATTCAGTTGTGTATATCAAGAGGAGTAATGAGAACTAATCTGATAAAGGAGAAACATAGTAGTGGTTTGGCTTGACATTTTGGTATTAATAAGACATGAAATTTGCTTAAGGAGAAGTGCTATTGGCTACAGTTGTATAAAGATGTTCAAAAATTTGTGAAAAGTTGTGGAATTTGTCAAGTTGCAAAAGGAGTAAGTCATAATACTGGATTGTATAGACCGATTGTTGTTCCTAAGAAACCTTGGATTGACATCAGTATGGACTTTGTTCTTGGCTTACCGAAGACAGTAAGAGGTAATGATTCTATATTTGTTGTTGTGGATAGATTTTCAAAGATGGCACATTTTATACCATGTAGAAAGACATTAGATGCAGTACATGTAGCAGATCTTTTCTTTAAGGAAATTGTCAGATTGCATGGATTACCGAGGAGTATTATCTCTAACCGAGACGGTAAATTTGTTGGATATTTTTGGAAAACCCTTTGGAAGAAATGTGGCACTGATTTGAAATATAGTTCTACATTTCACCCACAAACTGATGGACAGACTGAAGTTATGAACAGAATTTTGAGAAATCTTTTGAGATGCTTAGTTGGAGACACACCGAGTAATTGGGATTCTATGTTGGCACAAGCAGAGTTTGTATACAATAATTCAATGAATAATTTTATTGGAAAGACACCATTTGAGATTGTGAATGGCACACAACTGAGAGGAATATCTGATTTGAGAGACATTGCTGATGAGAATAAGAAAAGTGCTAAAGGAGTAAAATTTTTTGAGTACATGAAGACATTACATGAAGATGTGAAGTTGAAGTTGGAAAACGGTAATTAGAAATACAAAGACAGAGCTGATAGATCAAGGAGACATAAAATTTTTGATGTTGGTGATGAAGTGATGGTTCATTTGAAGAAAGGTCGATTTCCTGTTGGAACATATGGGAAGCTGAAGATGAAGAAGTTTGGACCTTGCAAGATTTTGAAGAAATTTGACAGTGGAAATGCATATGAAATTGAGTTACCTGATGACATGGACATATCACCTATTTTCAACATTGTTGATTTGTATGAATATCATGAACCTGATGAAGAAGTGACAGTACCGACAGAATATCCTAAGAAGCAGAATGAAGAAATTGAACAAATTTTGAAGGAAAGAATTGGCAAGAGTACAAGAGGAAAACAATACATGGAATATCTGGTAAAGTGGAAGAATAGACCGATGGAAGATAGTTCATGGATTTCACAGTTTGAGTTGGATGCAGCTCAGACCAAACCTACCAAATGATTCAGAGAATCATTTCAAAATAACCCCAGGTGTCTGATGCAGGAGCATCTCGGGTCCTTAGCAATCCTGTGTCACCAAAAACAATTTGGAGTTTATCTGTGTTGGTCGGTTCCTTCTTTGACCAAGTTGGTCAGTAATTGTTCAGTTTCCTTTGGTTATCGAGTGTGGTCGGTTATCTCCTGGGTGGTCGGTTATTTCATTGGCGCTCGGCATTGCCTATCTGCTGCTCGGTTATCTTGCTTACCGACGGGTTTAGTTTTAGTTCCTGTTGTGGTCGGCTTGTACATTTATATTGGATCATGGATTTAATGTTGGTATCCATCATTGGGAAGCATGTGGTCCCAGATCTAACCATTCCTTCCGTTGATTGTGGATCTGAAGGCCGACTCAGTTTGGTGGCTTCTTGTATAAATGTAGTTGTTGGTTTGGAGTTTAGAGGCAGTTTTTGGGGATAGGAGTTGGTAGAAGATAGAAGTAGAGATTTTGATAGATCCTCGCATGTTTGAGGACTTCTTTGATTCATTGTAATATCTGGCCCTAACAGGGATATCTTATAGCCTGGCATGTATGGTTCCATTTGATGAAATATATGAAAGATTCTGCATTCTCTCTCTCACTGTTGTGTTTGTTGGCTTTTGCATGTGTTGAGTAGACTTGGATCATTAGGGTGTGCCATTGTTTGACCCCTCTTGCTCCCTGCCTTGCATCAATAATACTCAAAAACCTCTTATAAAGAAGACCTATTCCTTCTAGGGTTTCTAAAACATGCAATCCCTAAAAAAAAAGAACTCAACTCTCCACCTAGTTTTCATCAACTCACTTTGCATGATTAATTATAATTTAATAATTTAAAATAATACACTTTTTCAATTACAATTTCTAACTCAACTTTAACTTTAAATTTCTAATTCAATTTTTACTAAACCGAATGTGCAACTTAAATTGCATATCAATATTTAATTAATCAATTATTATTTAGCACATTAATAACTATGCACATTGAAAATTAAATATTAAATAAAACAATTATGTCTTTAATTTTATATTTGGATTTAATAATTAATTAAACCCTTTTATTCCAAATTTAGACTTTTAAATAAGTCTTTTAACTAAACAAAGATATTTAATTAACTCTCACTAATTAAATATTCTTATATTTAATATCTCTATATTCATAAAATATAATTATCCTAATCTCATAGTTACTCTTAATTTAATTATTTAAAATCAAATAATCTACACAACAAACTTACTTGACTCACAAACACTAAAATAACTAATTCAAATAGCAAACAAACTCTAAGGAAGGGTTCACGAATTCATGTCACCTTGATGAATTCAAATGGGTAGAAAATATATACTTGTCCCTTATTTTAGGACAATCAATGGCTTGGGTTGGGGTTTGGATTTGTATGTTATTTCCCTTCTCTTACCATTGAGATATTATGAAAGAGCACGCTCATCCTGTCAATTTAGAGAAGTCCATGTCCTAACAAGCAATGGTGGGGATCGAATGATCGTGTGGATCTCACAAGAAAGTAATTATGACTCTATCCCTCAAGCACATCAAATAGAAATATAAAACATTCAGTTGTGTATTTTTTTCATTCCAGGTTTTGGCCCACACCTAGTGATTCACCTGATGGTGTAATCACTGAGTGTGAGCCGAAACCTGAAATAGAAAAATATGCAACTGAATCTATCTTATTATAATATTACACAGACTTAGGAAAAAACATGCCAATTATGTATTGAAAGAGTTCATTATTTGTTAGTTACTGTATAGGGTAAAATGTGGATGAGGTCCTAGAACAATGTTTTGCACATAAAAGGGACCCCAAAGCCAATATTTTACACTTACATGAAATTGTATTGATATAGAAAGTAATTGTAGATTATTAGTATTGAAATTAAGAAATAAAGGTACTTACATCCGAAAAAGAATCGGCTGAAAACTCTGTCAAACGATCTCAAAAACTGTTGATTTTCATGATTTTGAACCGAAACTGCGAGATCTACAAAACCCAAAAATCTTTTCCAAAATGAGCCCAGGTCAGGTTTGACCCTCATAAAAGGTCAAATACTACATTTTTTATTTGAAGGTCGATTTTGATTTTGTTCGCAGATCCCGAAAGTTCGGCGAAAAGAGTATCCAAATCTACTCTCAGATCCGAAACTCCGTACCTGTACCTACACAAAAAAGAGGTTTTTTGTTGTTTTTTGGGGGGGTTTGCCTTGGTCAAACCCCGGTTTGGAATCAACCTTAATATTGAAATTGAAATGGAGAATGCTAGCAAGCAGTAGAAGTAGATCTAATAATGAAGCTATGACATTCAATAGATATGCATGTATTTGAAATGTAATCAAGTATGTTGATATGAAAGCTTGAACATGTAAATCAAACCTCCATGATTGTATGCTTGGAATCCACTTTGAGGGAAGGATGAAATAGATCTTGAAGATGAACAAAAGGATCTTGAAGGAAGATCACACCATCATGATGGCTAGATCTAGGGTTTGAATGATGAATCTTGAATACTTGAACCAAATCCTTTCAATGGCTTGAATGCTTGAATCCTTGATCTTCAATGGAGAACTTGGATGGAGAAGAGGACTTGAATGCTTTAATGGATGCTTTCTTGATCACCTTGAGAGCTTGAGAGAGGAGATTACAAAATTTGATTGAGAGATGGCTTAGAAACTTGATGGAGAAAATGAGAGAGGAAGGCTCCCTATTATAGTGATCTAGTGCACAAGAGGGGCCTCGTAGAAAACAATAATTAAGGGCCCATGGCACAAAACTCTAGAGAGATACACATGGAGGGAAATTAAATTAAAGTCTTGACACAAACTCTAGGAGGGGACCACCCTTAATATAAAAATAAAATAATTATTTAAGAGCCTTGTTACAAAATTTGAGGTAAGGCCAACCCCAAAGTTAATTTGAGCATTAGGCACAAAACTCGAGAAAGGCTAATCTCCAATAATAAATTAGGAATCCTATACAAATATCGAGAAAGGTCCACCTCAAATATTAATTTGAGAATTTGATACTTAATCCGAGAAATAGTGGCCCCGAAGAGGGAAAAGCCAAGATTTTGATGAAATCCCGAAACCAGAAGCTAACCCTGAAGATCCCAAACCCTAGGGTCAAGGTTGAGCTCAAACCTGACTAGGTCAGGGTCAAGGTTGATCCTGACCAAGTCATGATCAAGGTTGACTTTGACCCCATAAGGTCGACTTTGACCTTATGGTCAAAAACCTCAAGTTCATAGTCCAAAATGCTAGGAAAATGCCAAGAAGAAGTGGGAAATGTGGTAGAATAGGGAGAAAATCCAGATCCAAGTTGAATATCCATTCAAGGCATTTGACATGACCCCAAACCACTTACTTGGAGGGCTAAACGCTCCTAACATGGAAGTGCTTCCATTTTAAGACGATACATTAAGCCCCCACTTTAGCAAGAGTATGGACTCGATGCAAACTCTTGGTAAAGGAGAAGAAAGAGGAGATCCAAGTGGATTCGCAAAGAGATAAAATAACACTTAGCTAAGGGCACAAGCCCCCAGACTAAGGATTTTAACTCAACATACACGCACGAGGGTGCGAAAAGAGAAAACCAAAAGAACACGGGTTAGCACTAAATAACCCAAATCAATTAGCATAAGAAACCTCGCTAAGAAATATTTCTCATACTAATATCATATTTGTAAAGCTATCATAAAAGCATAAATGATTACATAAGAAAGACAAGAGCAACACTATAATCAACATAGCTTCATGATCCTGTCCTACTAGCATGAAAGCGAAAAGAGAGAAAGGAGAAAATGATTACCTCGCCCAATAAGATGCCCACCTTACCGTGAATCACCCTGGAGGGAGAGCCCAACAGGTTCACCCATAAACTGTGCCTTGAAATTGTAATGCCTCTTCTGATGGCTTTTGGAATATCCATAGATCCACCTTCTTGTATCACTATGAATATGGAATGTGTGTCTCCTCAAGATTTAGCAACTTATGTGCGTTACCTTCGAAAGATTTAGCATATAGATGCATGTCTTTTCAGGATTTAGCAACTTATGTGCGTTACCTTCCAAGATTTAGCATATTGAAATTGGAAATGTGTGTCCCTTCAGGATTTAGCAACTTATGTGCATTACCTTCCGAGATTTAGCGTGCTGCAAAACAAAAGGTTAGAACAACAATATATAATATAGATCAAGGGAGGCCATATATATGCCCCCCTCCTCAATATGGAAAAAACATACTATTTTGACATGTTAAGGAAAGAAAAAAAAACAAGGATACAGCCTTCTTCAACATCAAGACAATATCCACAGACAACACCCAGTCCAAGCCAAGAAGGTCACAGCTCCTATGAGGCCATGGAAGGGACGAATGCAAAGAGATATCATGCAAGAAGTGAAAAAGTAACCCTTGTGAGGGATAGCACACTATTCAATTTCCAAGGTGAGATATATATCAACCATGGAAACCCAATGTCAAACAATGAAATCGGTTGTGATCAAGGAAAAAGATCCTCAATGCAAACCAAAATGTTCATGTATAATTGGATATCACTGTAGACACCTAAAAATCCTTTAGAAAATAAATTATTTTTATTTTCTGAAAAATCCCTGATGACATCATCATTTATTAATTAATTATTTATTTAATTAATTAATTTATTTTTATGTCATTAAATCCCTTTATCTTAATTAAAAATATTTAATTAAGAAATCCCTCCCAAAAATGTTTAAATCTTATTTAAACATTAATCCCCTATTTATTAATTATTTTAATTAATAAATTGACCAAAAATCCCCCAAAAAATAATTAATTTATTTTTTGACCAAAAGTTAGCCTTTTTTCCTAAAACCACTAACCTCTTCCAAAATCTTCTAATCCCTTCTTAATTTCGATTAAAAGGCTAATCCCACCTTTTCTAACCCTAATCTCAACTCAAAATATTTAATTAAGATTAAATATTTAATTTTCATATTTATTGAAAATATTTCAATAAATATTCCCAAAACTTAAGCTTTTGGAATGAATAAACTTTTATTCCATAAAATCAAGGAGAATTCTAGACTCTTCTAGAATCTTCTCAACCCAACCTCTTCACCCATCCTAATCCTAAAATCCCCTAATCCTAATCCTAATCCTCCCCCTAACCTTGTCACATTCCCTAAACAAGGTTAGCCAACTCCTAAGCTTGACCCAAAGTCAACAAACTTCTAGAGGCTTCTCTTACATGCATTAAGTGCATTTAAAGCCTCCTTATCCCTCTTACATGCATTTATGATGCATTTAAGAAGCCCCTCACCCCTTTCTTACACCCTTTGACCTTAGGCACATTTCCCAAATTGTGCACATTCCTCCCATCTTTCAACCCAATGCCCTTGTGACACTTGTCACAAGGAGGTGGCCTTGAACTAGCACAATCCATGTGCTCCCCTTTGAATGAATCTTGGCCTCTCTTAAGGATTTTGATCCTAGCCACTCATTCATCCTCCCAAAAGTCTATAAATAGTCCTCATTTCCAAGAGCAAAATATCCATTCACCTTTCATTTTATGCATTGTTATCATGTCCATTTAGCTCTAGACTTAGCATAAGCAATACTAATTGTTAGTTTCTTTTTATCATCTTCAAGCTTTCTTAAAGAACATCATAGCTTAGCAATAATGGATTAACATAGTTTCTTTTATTGTTTTGCATAGCATATAGCATCATATCACACCTATATTTGGTCTAAAATCAATCTTAGTATGCATTAGAATATGCTCCAAGTGCTTAGAGAGCACACCCACATCCCTCTAATTGAAGCGAATCAAACATTTGCTCTATAGCACTTGTTTTTTTAGCAACAATCTTGAGGTGGCTTTGGTTTTGTTTTCATGTCTTATGCTATTTTTTTAGTTCATGAATATGTTAGATTAGTCTAATGTTTGAATGTTTCAGCCTTTCAAGACAGGTAACAGGTTCAAAATCATAGTCTACAATCACATAATAGATAAATACTGCTTAACCAAGGAAAGAGGTGAATCCCGGAAAGACAGAAATGAAGGAGATGACATCCTTGCCCCCAAGTGTAGGAACAAGGATGGAAGGAGACCTATTATATCACTCGCAACACTATGCAAGACAATGAGCCCCCAAGTATTAGGCTACCATTGTTTACATAATGTGGAGCTCCATAATAGGAATATGAATGTTATTTAGAAAAAATAGGATTGAAATACAACTCATTGCCACATGATATATAAATAACCTTACTATCAATGAGTTGCCTAATCTTATAATGTAAAGTCTGACATTCATTAGTAGAGTGATCATGAAATCTATGATATAAACAAAAAGGAAGAGTCTTCAAGTGTGGACTACGTTTCTTTTTGCATTTAGGTCTAGTAATCATCTTAGAACAAATGAGTTTGGGCAAAAGAATTTCTTGGTCAAATTCCTTCACAGTTTCATCATGTTTTGAAGTGTTATTCGAGATGTTGTTAACATTGATTTGTTGTCAAGGATTAAATCCCAATCCATAAGAATGCTCATGCCCCCCAGTGTGTAAGGGCATTTGAATTCCCTATTTATGCTTACCACATCCTTGAGCATTAAATCCTTGTTTAACTAGGAAGTGATAACCAGGACCATAACGAGAAGCCATATCAGAAGAAGTCAATGGAACTTCAGTAGTCACTATATCATCATTAGTAGGTTTGACAGGTTCATTATGGGTGGAAGCAGTGAAAAAGTTATTACAAAGGGGTTTAGATGTAAAAACTTGTTGTTCAAACTCTCTTTGTTTCTTCATAAAATCAAGATCATTAATCTTATACTCTCCAATAAAGGTAGGAGTAAAATCCAAGGTTCCCCAATCATCGCCAGGAAGAGCATTAGAGGAAGAAGGATTGCTATTAGGAATAGGAGTAGTGTGAGTTTGAATATTAAGACAAGGATTAGGTGCATCATCTGCATGAAGTGTATACATCACATTGTTATGTAAAAACTTGACTTTACGATGAAGAGTGGAAGGAACGACATGCATCTCATGCAACCAAGGTCTACCTGAAAGAAGATTATAATTGAGAGGTCCAGGCATAACATGAATAGGTGTATTCAATATGACCGGTCCTACTTTGATAGGTAAGGTAATGATTCCTAAAGTGTTCTTAGCAATGTTATCAAAGCCATGTATAGGAACATTGTCAGGTTGAATAGTTGAAAGATCGGCGTTAATTGCTTTGAGCATGTCCATGCTACAAACATTAAGCCCAGATCTGTTATCAATCAAGGTCCTACGAATGATACTGTTATTGATAGTTACAGCAACCATAAGAGCATCATACCGATTTTGAACTTCTTTAGAAGGTAAATCCTTTTGAGTAAATACAATGTCAGGAGGACCCGAGGTAGCATGCATGCATTGTAAGAAGTTATTGATGTTCTCTTGATTAGGAGGTGGACTAGGAAGAGTTGCTAGAGCTTTTTGCAAGGCTTCATAGTAGGTAGGTGAAGTTTGAAGAAGATCCCATAAATAAATATTGGCAGGAGTATTTTGCAATTGAGTTATCAAATCATACTCCTTGCTAGGAAGACGGGGTGGAGGAGGAAGAATAGGTTGAGAAGGTGGCAAAGAAGTAGAAACCACTGGATTAGGTTGAGGGTTATTCCTTGTATGATATGTGTGAGCTATCAAATCATGGTCATTGAAAGACTCTAAAGACTCCATAGGTTTACCTTTGACAGTAATGCGAGGACAACCTTTGATAATTATCAAGGGTTTAGGATAAACCATTTTAGTTGTCTCAACATACAAATAGATTCACAAGAAGGAAGAAAAGAGGACATCCTAGGAGGAGATGAGGTAAGATCTTGATTCTCCATAGGATCATCACTAAAAGGGAGAGCATTGAGGGAATTCATATCATTCTCCACTAATGCCTCATCACTAGAAGGAATCTCAAATGGAGGTAAAGCATCTATAATATCATCTTCTTTCGCTAAAATATCCGTATAAGGGGAGTGTGTAGAAAAAGAGTTATCATCATGTATGAATATGTCATCCATTAATAAATCACCCTCTTGTATCAAAGATTCTTCATGAGGAGGGGATAAATCAATGTCTTTATCCAAGGGTTCATCCCAAAAGGTAGAGTCATTCACAATGGCTTCATGAGGAAGAGAGTAATCAATATCCAAATCTAAAGGTTCATCCCAAATAGGAGGATTATCATCCCTATCCATAAGGCATTTGAAAAACACTTGAAACAACTTATGCATTATGATAATGAATAAATAAAATAGATCTAGATATATCTAAATGCATTCAAATGAAATGTTTGTATATTTTTAAAGAAATTTTGCAATTTTTTTTGTATTTTTGAAATATAAATGCAAGAGCATAAAATAAATCTACTCTTATTGTAAGATCTAACACAAAATGCCAATCTAACACCAAAAAAGAAAGAGTTGTCGTAAACGGGTTCACCAAAATGTATAAGTGAAGGTGAACACACAAGATAATAGAAAGGGAGATTTAACACAATAGGGCATCTAAATCCACAAAAGAAAGGGGTAAGTGTGTTGGGTTCACCAAAATGTATAATGAAGGTGAACACACAAGGGAATACAAAGGAAGATCTAACACAATAGAGCATCTAAATCCACAAAATAAAGGAGGGTAAGCATGTCGGGTTCACCAAAATGTATACGGTAAAATGTGGATGAGGTCCTAGAACAATGTTTTGCACATAAAAGAGACCCCAAAGCCAATATTTTACACTTACATGAAATTGTATTGATATAGAAAGTAATTGTAGATGATTAATATTGAAATTAAGAAATAAAGGTACTTACCTCCGAAAAAGAATCGGCTGAAAACCCTGTCAAACGATCTCAAAAACTGTTGATTTTTGCAATTTTAAACCAAAATTGCGAGATCTACAAAACCCAGAAATATTTTCCAAAATGAGCTCAGGTCGGGTTTGAACCTCATAAAAGGTCAAATACTTCATTTTTTATTTGAAGGTCGATTCTGACGTTGTTCGCAGATCCTGGAAGTTCGGCGAAAAGGGTATCCAAATCTGCTCTCAGATCTGAAACTCCGCACTTGTACCTGCATGAAAAAGAGGGTTTTTTATTGTTTGTTTGGGGGGTTTGCCTTGGTCAAACCCCAGTTTGGAATCAACCTTAATATTGAAATTGAAATAGAGAATGCTAGCAAGTAGTAGAAGTAGATCTAACAATGAAGCTATGACATTCAATAGATATGCAATTGTATTTGAAATGTAATCAAGTGTGTTGATATGAAAGCTTGAACATGTAAATCAAACCTCCATGATTGCATGCTTGGAATCCTCTTTGAGGGAAGGATGAAATAGATCTTGAAGATGAACAAAAGGATCTTGAAGGAAGATCACACCATCATGATGGCTAGATCTAGGGTTTGAATGATGAATCTTGAATACTTGAACCAAATCCTTTCAATGGCTTGAATGCTTGAATCCTTGATCTTCAATGGAGAACTTGGATGGAGAAGAGGACTTGAATGCTTGAATGGGTGCTTGCTTGATCACCTTGAGAGCTTGAGAGAGGAGATTGCAAAACTTGATTGAGAGATGACTTAGAAACTTGATGGAGAAAATGAGAGAGGAAGGCTCCCTTTTATAGTGATTTAGGGCACAAGAGGGGCCTCATAGAAAACAATAATTAAGGGCCCATGGCACAAAACTCTAGAGAGGTACACATGGAGTGAAATTAAATTAAAGTCTTGACACAAAACTCTAGGAGGGGACCACCCTTAATATAGAAATAAAATAAGTATTTAAGAGCCTTGTTACAAAATTTGAGGTAAGGCCAACCCCAAAGTTAATTTGAGCATTAGGCACAAAACTCGAGAAAGGCTAATCTCCAATAATAAATTAGGAATCCTATACAAATATTGGAAAAGGTCCACCTCAAATATTAATTTGAGAATTCAACACTTAATCCGAGAAATAGTGGCCCCGAAGAGGGAAAAGACAAGATTTTGATGAAATCCTGAAACCGGAAGCTAACCTTGAAGATCCCAAACCCTAGGGTCAAGGTCGAGCTTGAACCTAACTAGGTCAGGGTCGAGGCTGATCCTGACCTAGTCAAGATCAAGGTCAACTTTGACCCCATAAGGTCAACTTTGACCTTATGGTCAAAAACCTCAGGTTCATAGTCCAGAATGCTAGGAAAATGCCAAGAAGAAGTGGGAAATGTGGTAGAATAGGGAGAAAAGCCAGATCCAAGTTGAATATCCATTCAAGGCCTTCGACATGACCCCAAACCACTTACTCGAAGGGCTAAATGCTCTTAACATGGAAGTGCTTCCATTTTAAGATGATACAGTTACAATGGTCATTGATTTGATCCAATAGATTCGTGGTTGGATTTGCAATATTTTTTTATTTTCCTCATAGAAAATCACATACTATATTTGTGTTGAGAGTTAGGATTTAATCCATTTCATGGCTTATTTTTCTAGCTTCCCAAGTTCATTTTTCAGTTGTGTTTGTTTTTTTCAAGGTTTCAGATCACACCCAGTGATTCATCAACCTTAATTGGAAGACACATGCAGGAAAATCTAGAAGCTACTATATTATAATGCTACATGGACTGTGGAAAACACATGGTAGCCATGCATTGAAACAATTCATCATTTGTTAGTTATAATGGTCATAAATTCCATGCAATAGACTTCTTAGTCCGATTTGTAATATTTTCTATTTTGCCCAAAGATAACCAGAGACTGTATTTGTGTTGTGAGTTGGGATTTAACCAGTTTGATGGCTTATCTTTCTTGCTTCCCCTGTTTATTGTTTTACACAATTACAAATAGCACAAGTAAAAAGACTAACTACTTGCATTACATGCATGTGATCCATTGTAGACTTGGTTAATGTTTTATGGTTTTCTATTTGTCTTGCATTGTGGTGGGGATTATGATGATTTTCTCTGTGATGGTTTACCAGGAAGAGATGCAACTCAAGATTTTGAAGATGTAGGCCATAGTCAAGTAGCACAAGAAATGATGGAGAATTACCAGGTTGGATTTCTCAATGGTTTTAAAGGTGTTGTTGCTCCTGTCAAGAAAGTGGAAACTACTACCACGAAGCAAGAAAAGGCTCCTTTCAAAGAAATTCCAGCTTCTGTTCTCAAGGATGACAAGCCTGGCGCATTCATGAAATTGCTTCAATTTCTAGTACCCTTGCTGATTGTGGGTGTTGCCTTTGGAATTATAAATTTCCTAAAGGAGCCGCAACCATCTTCATAAAAATATGCTTACATAGTGAACTCATGCTTGACTACTTAATAGTACTTGCCATGCATCTAGGTAGCAGTTTAGAATATTTGTTTGGTGGAGATCAGTTGATTTTGGCTAAGAATTTCTTTTGTTTCTTCTTTGTAATATGAAGGATCTTGTAATCCTTGTGATATGAAAGAAGTTTAGAATCTAGATCATTTAAAATAAAATGTTGCTCAAGGTGTCTATGACTGTCAAAATGCAAATCATTTTTGGAGTTCCTTGGGTTAGGAGAACTAGTTTACTATTTTGTGTGGGAGTTGGTACGTCTTTTTCTCTAGGTGACAAAATGATAAGGGACGTAGAAACATGATATAGACACTTATTGTAGTTTTGATATTTTGAACGTTTAATGTCAAGGATATTAATTGAAATCCATTACACCTGTTATAAATTTAATAAAGTTGTGAGACATGGTACTGATAACTTCATGGATGTTTACTGTAGTTGCACATGACTACCTTAGCTTGGGTTTGCTTAAATTTGACCTTAAGGGTAGTTTTGTTGGTTCTGACTCACCTGTAAGGAGAAAGTCATCTGTTAAAGCTGTGTATTGGTCACACCAAGCTGCAAAAGGATGTGTTGGGAAAGAAATCTAGCTAGAATGGCTCCTAGAACTAAAGCACTTGATTACATGAGAACCATGGTAATGATGTGAAGTGAAATAAGTTTAACCACTGTATCGTTTATGGGTAGAAAATTTATTGCAAGATGATTATGGTAACTGTAGTCTAACCAAACTAACTATTGAAAAGGTCATTTCCTTCCATTGTCAAGTAAAATTTGCCAGCCAGTTTTGTGTCAGATCCAAAAACCTGCATGACACTCAATTTGCTTTAAAATTTGATGACTACTACTTGATCGAGTTACAAAGTTGTTTTCACTTCTTGATGGTTCAAGTTTAATCTAATCATTAATTTCCTGGAATGTTTACATTGACTAGCAAAATTCAGTGCTTACAAAATTATACTTCTACAATGGTAAGTAATGATAGAGATTGCATTAACAGTCCACATGATAACTTGGTAGAATGCTGATAGGCATTGAAATAACTGGAAAATGAATTATCTTGTTGGGATTGAATGGCATATAATATAGAGATTAAGGATGAAACCATATACTTTTCGGATTTTTTATTTAGTTTTGACTTGAAACCCATAGAGAAAAGCCTATCAACCATTTAATTTGACTGTTTTATTATTTTTGACTTGACACAATCTTTTTTATGAATTAATTTTTTAGGCGGACTGTACTTAAAAAAAATGCAAAACACTATGGGCCCGTTTGGCGCTTGGAATTAACCTTGAATAAGCATTATTGAATGCTGGAATAAGTTTATTCACTGTTTGTGGCCACTTTTTTAATTCATGAATTGGAAAATTTATTCCCATTTTTTGGCCAATGCATGGATAAAGTAATTCCCCAAAAAAGCTAGAATTCATTTTATTCCAGAAGAAGACTATTTGTGAATAAGACTATTACTCCAAAATTTATAAATGGTTGGGTCCGTGCATTTTTTTTCGGGTGGAAGGATGTTGCAAGGGTGATGATGTGGACCTCAATGCCTTGAAATCGAATGCTTGCAGGCGCTATGGCTTATCCAAGGCACCAAAACTAGTCGAAATGATTGCCACTCTGCCAGAGAATGACAATGCGATGGTGTTGCCCAAGCTCAGGGAAAAGCCCGAGAACACTACATCCAACATTGCCATTGTCGTTGTCATGTCAAAACCCCATCGCCGCCCTCACATTGCCACCACTGGAAATATTTGTGTCTACTGCCCTGACGACCCTGATTCGGATTTCAAGTATAGCATGCAATATTCACAATTCAACATAAGCCCTAAACCCTTATCAGGTATTTTTTTTGGTATTTTAGATTGATCCCTGAACCCTAGCTAAGCAGTCTTTTTGATAATTTACCTTGACCAGATAATTTTTCCAAATGCATAATAGATTAATTCCCAATCATCTCCTAGGTGCACCAAACAGGTCCAAACCTTATTCCATCTTTCATTTTCAGAATTAATTAATCCGAGAATAGGTCCTTATTCTAGAATAGGCCTATTCTGGATAAATTAATTCCATGCACCAAACAGGCCCTATATTTATCCTTTAGTCAAATAAGGTGTCTAAAGATAGATTGTCAATCTAAATATACCTCTTACAAAATAACTTTGTTATATTATATTTAGACTAACTAAATAATTAGAATATTTGGTGGATCTTTTGTTAGTCAAACCTGCCTGCTACATGATAAACCCCAAGTCAGAAGAATGATTTGACACGTCAAAAAGATTTAAAGCTGGTGAGATCTTTGTTCAGCTCTACACGTCTTATGTATCACAGGTCACTCCTGATTAGACCAGATTCAAAATCATAAAGAATACAATAATAATAGTTTTAGTTTGTAGATGTGCTGGATGATTTATCATATAGATTAAGGTTCTTTATGTAGTCCAAATCAGAAGAGTTCTCAAATGATATCTCTTCGAGTGTTTTTACAAGCATAGTTGACATTCAAAAGCATAGTTAAATGTTATTACGACTTGTGGAAATATTATGTTTCGTGGTGTTTAAGATATGTGAATACTAGTAATTTTAGGATAGGTTCTTTTTATTGGTCCATATTAATGGAGTCATAAAATGATTTTGAGTTTGGGATGTCAATTCCATGTGGTAAATGATGGGAGCTATGAATTAATGAGGTCACAAATGGGAGACCTCATCCCCAATGAGATTTGAACCTTGATGATGAGAACAACAACACAAACTATAGGATCACAATAAATGACAAATGAGTTGATGTAAGAGTGTAGGAGTACCTGCAAATTAAAATGTGTGGGACTGGATAACGAGTTTTAATTTCACTAAAAACTATGTAAATGAAACATATATTTAAAGTGAGTAATGAATGCATGGGAAGAGATGAAACAATAGGATCACAATAAATGAGGAATGAGTTGATATAAGAGTGAAAATTAATAGAATACGGTTAATAGTATAAAAGTATTTGCAAATTAAAATGTGTGGGGTTGGAAATGAGTTTTAATTTTACAAAAAAAAATTATGTTATTTGTATGAAGACACTTATTAAAATAAAGTTAAAATTAATCAATTTTAATTTCATAAAAAAATATATTATTTGTGTTAAGATATCTTATTAATGTAAACTTAAAATTAATTAGGAATTAATATCAATATACAAAATTTGAAGGCATAAGAATCTATTCAATAGGTGGTTGGCTGAAATTTTTGAAGTTTAATTTGAAAAAATATCATAGAATCTACAAATTGGCCATGTTTCACACCAATACTCATTTGAAGATGATGAGGATGTGTTGGACGCCAAACAAATTCTATACAAATTGGTGGAACTTAACACATCATAGTTACCAACATGTTGAGTTGGAATAAAAAAGTTAATGACACCATCAACATCAAAAGCTTGATAATCTGCCTCATTAGAGGGGGATCACCATTAGAACATCACAACACAATTGTCATCAATTGCTTCATTTCATTAGCATGGAAATTGCCTCGAAGGCCATCAAAATTTTTGCATGTGCTTTTGTTGTCATTTTAGGGTTTTCAATCTTGCCATTCTTTGGTATCCACTCCCATGTTTCTCTGCTTCCTCGACTTTCCATTCTCAAATTTGTCCAAGTGTTGGTTAGTCAAACTCTTGGGCATTTTTGTTACCATCCCATGCTTGATAAAAGAAGATCAATTGTACAAATAATCATAAGTGTATTTGGCGGAGTGTCAAAGTTCTTCATGTTCCCATCCCTGATATCTAGGAGCCACCAAGTTTGATGCCTAATACCTAATAAGGGATCATTAATGGACAAATTTTGACAACAAGGATCTTTCATGTGAATTTTTGAGGTGGTAAGTCATTGCCTCCCCTCTTGGAATATACGAGGAAATGTGGTGTTCTTTAGGGTATTGAGGTATTATTTTCATTGGCCCCTTAGCAAGTAGGTCAAGGGTGCTTTAATGGCTTGACAACTTGACAAAGCTAAAGGCAATACAATATGTGATGAAGATTTGGTACATGGCCAAAACTGCATGGAATTCTCACCATGTTGAAGTTCCTTGCAGGGGAAGTGATGCTAATATGTTATATGTTTGGTGGTGTTTTGGGGGTTTTCAAGTTTTTGGACTTTTCATGAACTTTAAATCTTAGTTCTGATTTGTTGGTTCTATCACATGCCTATTTTGTCATTCTTTCTATTCTTGACCCCATAATATCCAAGTGTACTTTGGACTTCATTTCAAACTTGGAACCTACTGTAGTGTAAATAAGGTTATGTACCTAACTAATTCCTTAGTGGCGACCTATTCACATGTTAACTTATGCCACATGTCTTTCTAGAAGTCTTATTTGTTAATGGGATGATGTATCTAATTCACTTCTTGTGCTCCAAATCATTTAGTATTTTTTTAGTTAGTCATATCATGTTATATGATCAATACACATGTCAAAATCTTGTTTAATCTTATCACTCACCTTGCCTGTATAAGCAAAGTCCTTGTACACTTTGTAACAAGTCTCATAGATCTTAATATCAAGAAAGCTCATTTCTTGCATACATTATTGTGGAAGGTTATTTATTTTTACAAGTGACTCTGGAGTATTGAGCCAATATTTAGTTTGTGCATGGTATTAGAGTCATGGTCTTGCAAAACTATTCTTAGATTTAAGGGTAGATTTATTGCTAAATGATAGATCTTAGTGGGTTTTAGTAAAGCTAATGATGCTCCTCTTGCATTATATGATGACCTAAAGAATCATAAAAACTTGAAAAGAGCACCAATTTGGAGGTTTCCTCATAAAAACTTCAAAAGAGTGTTTGATTTGGAGGTTTCCTCTTTGTGGGTTTTCATTGAAGGATAATATTGGACTATGTTGGAATAAATCTAAGCCCACTATTGAGTTTAGGGAGTCAAAGAAAGTAAGCTTTTCCTTATGTTCCACCCAAATTGGTCATGTAAGGTCAAATCTATAAGGGTTTGAAGTTGGGAGGAGGTTGCCAGAGCCGAGATGTGGCTAAATTTTAAAAAGAACTTTGGGTCAAAACATACCATGTCATTGCATTTGGAAGGCCCAAAAACCCTAAGATAGATTGTCAAACTTTCAAATTTGAAAACTTTTAACCTAGGCCTACAAAGTTTGTTTAGCCCCTTATTGTCATTTTCGTATATTTGTATGATTGTACTCTTTGTTGGCATAATCATTGTGAGTCTTCTATGTTGGTGCTTAGGTTGATAGAAAAATGACATATTTTGTAGGGAATGTTCATTGCATTGTGTGGTGTACTTCTTAGGAAAATAAGGTACTACACTTGTGTACTCCGGGTATTGCATCAACCATCAAGTTAGGTGCTATGATTTATTTATTTTCAGCATTTTTTTTTTAATTTTTGTTTTGTTGTCCAATTTGGTGAAGCACTCCCCCATGGTCATAGGTTAGAGCCATGATGCTTAAGCCATCAGTGACACCAAAGTTGTACAAGGGTCAAACTGCCCCATTACTTGTCTAGCAACAAGTTTTATTTTTTACCCCTAGAAAACATGGCCTAATTTGACCCCTAGGAACCCAAATAAGGCATGTTTTCTCACTAGCCAACAACTTTTTGCCACAACGTTGAATTTTTACAAACAATGTATTGACGAAAAGTTGGTTTCACATACTTCCCATTGGTGTAGGTTATTATTTTAAGTTTTGAAAAATGTAAATTTTATTGCTAGTTAAAGCAAAAAAAAATTTCACTTCGGACATTCGAGCTCATAACTTTTTATGACGATACACTTTTTTTTTAAAATTTTGTGACATTGTGAAGATGTTGATAAGCTTGATGATTGTGCATATACCCTTTTTCTACATGCAACCATAGTTACATTTTATTCAATTTTTTACACATTTGATGTAGTGACTAATTTATTGGACATCTAGACTACTGAAGAGGTTTTTCCCTTTTGGGAAGTTTTCATATGTAGTATTGATTATATTTGGAATTTTTTATAGTTGTTAATGGTTTCTATGTTTGTAATTTTGGATAATTTTTACAGTTGATAGTGGGTTTTCATTTCATCCTTCTCTAATCATCTTGAAAAGGTGAAATTGTTTAAACAATGAGGAGATGACATCATAAAACATCTCTAGTGGTTTCATTTGTTGCCAGTAAGAAATTTACTTAGAATTGCAAAAGAGATCATGTCTTAGGAGTTATTAGTATGGATGTTAATGATGACACTTTGAAGTTTATTCAGACTAAAATTTGGAAGATGTATAGAGATCATGATACCTTTCCATTCCTATATGATCATGTTTCAGATTGTCTTTTGCCTCTTTATTGTTCAAAGAGACGTCTTCTGACTATGATACTATTCAAGATTTTTGTTATTTGGAGTACATCAAAACTTAGAAGATGAATACATGAATCCTTTCAAAGATAGTTGTTCATCCTTCACCTTCAATAATTCCTTTTGTAGAGTCGTTGATTATGACTTCCATTGTTCCTTTTCACCAAGACAATAATTATATTTTAGATTTGGAGGACACATTTGCAAGGTTCTCCTCTTTGATGACAATCATTGCACAAACTATTAACAAACCATATTTATATTTGGGGCTTATTCCACATCAATTTCCACAAAGTCCCATCTTGTCACCTTCATTGATTGGGCATGTACCCAATTGGATTGTGATATCCTCATGCTTCATGTACATGAAGACTCTTGACTAGATTTTAGAGAGATCATCATTTTTATTCATGTTTCTATCTGTGAATTCCTATTTTGAATGTGAAGAATTCTTGCATTTCTACTTGGTTTTGTTTCTTCCAATAAGAGACAAGTTGTTTGTCAATATTTGATCATGCTTTATCTTTAGGACTTACCATTTTTGCAAGATATTACACATTGCGGGGGCTAAATACTCTCTCTCTCTCTCTCTCTCTCTCTCTCTCTCTCTCTCTCTCTCTCTCTCTCTCTCTCTCTCTCTCTCTCTCTCTCTCTGGTTAGGGGCATTGATTTTATCTTTGTGATGGATGTAGTACTTGAGGGTATTGGTGTGACTTCCATACATCAAGCATTTCATCACTTGTATGTGATTTCTTTTTGCATTCTCTCTTTTGGAGAGGGTTTTTTCTCCTTCACTCTATTTATAGAGAACTTTTGTAAATGGGTACCTAAAAAGGCCACATATTTGTGACCCGTCTTGCATCATCTTTGTGTCATTTGTATTGGTTTTGTTCCTCCATGAGTGGCACTTAAATGGAATTTAGTGTGAATAAGATTCTACACCTAAGTAATTTATTAGTGGGGATCTATTCACATGTTTACTTGGGCCTTAAGAATATTCATAAAAGCCATTATTGTTAATGAAATTGTAAGAATTTGCCTAAGGTAAAGAATGAAAATGCCAAGATCTAGAAGCTCAATAGATAACACAACAAGAGAGACAAAATGATATGATCCTCAAATGACTGGATTCAATGATGATCAATAATCAAATGATAATGGATGCAATCAATCCAAGTACAATGTAGACATGCCTAAATATATAGGCAATGCAATAAGACTACATGATAAGGAGATGATAAGCTATCAACCACTAGGTGGAATCACATGTCTACCAAAGGTGGATCATCCTCCATTGTACAAAAAAGTATGTGCAATATGTGCAATAGTGCTCAAGGATGATAATGTGATAAGAGCACTAAAGGCAGATCTCGCACCTAAAGTAGAAATTCTCCTACACAATGTGCTAAAATAAAATGCAAACTCCTAGGTGTCTCAATGATAACTAATATGTAAATGCATTATCCTAAGTAAACTTAAGTAAAGTGTAATTAGTGAATACTTAATTACACCAACACCCCCCCCCCCCCTTAAGTGCAACTTAGGGGAATGAACTTAAGCTCACAATGCTAGATGACAATGCATGATGGGTCTCGGCTATTAGGCCATGTTAGGTACCCATGTACAATATGCAAGAGAAATGCAATGCAATCTCTCATAAAGTGGAGAAAAAGGGAAAACCTCAATGGAAAAACCCTCCCCCAAAAAGAGAGATGGAAAAAAAAAAGATGCATGGATGGATGGAGTAATCAGGAACCCCCCCCCCCCCCATTATGACATACATCATGTATATACAATAGAAAAGTATGAGAAGGAAAAAACCCCATAAGAGGACAAATTCCCCCCCATAAGAGAGAAGTTGATGCAAGAGCATCCTAGGATTCTTGGAAATCCTATATCAACCAAAAATATGTTTGTCTTTGAAGGTAGATTGTTAGTTTTGATCTTTGTTGGTGGAGTACTTGCTCAGTTTGGGAGACTGGTTTCTCAATTTATGTGTTTACTGGGGTGCTCGGTCTCTGAAGAACGCTTGGTAATTGTAGGCATCAGTTGCTTCTGGCGCTCGGTGATAACTACGTTGCTCGGTCATGCTTGGCATGGTCGGTTCTCTGGCACTCGGTTATTTCTCTAGCGCTTAGTGTTCTTGCATACCAACTTGGTTATTTCGATAAATTAGCTTGGCCGACTGGTGCATTTAATTTGGGTCGCACTCCTCATGTTATGGATTGACTGTTGGACATGTGGGGACCTAGATCTGGCATGTTGCATTCTTCTATGCAGATCTGATGACCGTTTGGGCCCATCTTGGAGAATTTATTTATTGTAAGGCTATTTGAGAGCTGATTGATGTTTTATATTTAATATTTGTATATCCCTATAGAGCCGACTTGTGGCTAGGATTTAGTATTTAAGTAGATAGTTGGGTAGTTGTTTAGAGGTAGAGAGAGAGTTGGTGGTATAGTTGGCAGCTTGCGAGCTTAGGCACAGGAAGATTGCTTGGAAGTTGAGAGTACAAGTTTAGATCTTTCCTAGGGTCCTACCAGAATCCTGTCTTGTTGCATATCTAGGCTAGCTGAGTACTGATGTTGTGGAAAAGACTTGGATCCTACGAGATCTTGTAGATTGTTACTTGCTTTGTAATTGGCTGTAACTAGGAAGGCCTTATAGCCCGGCACATTGCATGTAATCAGTAATTTGATGAATAAAGATTTCTATTCTATATTAGATATGTTGTTGTTGCTATGTTATTCTGTTGTGTATTGGTTTGGCTGCAAGGTCAGACAGTCCTTAATTGGATCCTCCATCCTTGACTGCATCAGGTGGTATCAGAGTGAGGTTTGTTCCTTTTGGAGTGAGTTGATCTTGTATGTGTGGACAGATCTTGGCTGTCTGCACTAGGATCTTGGATTGAAGATGCCTCTGAGGAGAGCTCGTGAGATTTCAGAGGAGGAAGCTACTAGAGAATTTAGTCTTGATGATTTTAGGGCTTTGCAGAAACAAGTGCAAGATCTACAAGAGGAATTGAGAAAGAAGAAGACTACACCAAAGGAAGGTAGTGATGATGAATCTGAGGAAGAAGATCATTTTGAAGAAGTTGTAGAAGAAGCTAGAGATCTTGAAGAAAATAAAATCCTGAAGGCTATGTCTAAAATTGGGAAAAGACCTAAGATTGAAGTTTTTGCATTTGTTGGAAGCCTTAGGCCAGAAGAGTTGATTGATTAGATGAATGAAATGGATGAATACTTTGAGTATGAAGAAATAGAAGATCTTGATAGGGTTAGATTTGCAAAGACTAAGTTGAAGGGTCATGCAAATATTTGGTGGAGAGAAGTTCAATTGGAAAGAAGTAGGAGAGGAAAGGAAAAGATCACTAAGTGGAGCCAAATGGTTGACAAGTTGAAGAAGCAATTCATTCCGATGGATTATGAATTGGACATGTTTAAGAAGATGCAAGCCTTGAAGTAGACTAACAAATTGGTGCAGGAGTATACCGAGGAGTTTTACAAAATCCTGATTAGGACTGGTCATTCTGAAGCTGATAAAGAGAAGGTTCCTAGGTATGTCTATGGTTTGAGACCTAGTATTCAGGAAGAGTTACTTATTGTTTGGATGACAAAAATAGGATATGCACATCAGATGCCATTAAAGATTGAAGAGAAGCTGAATAAGAAGTTTGAAGGAAGACAAAACAATAGGAACTGAGGTGGTAAGACTGGTGAAATAGTTGTTGAAAGTAATGTGGTAGAGAATCCTAAGAATACTGATGTGGGATCTAGCAGTAGTCAAGTCACTAAGAATTTCAATAATGAATAAAGAGGAAGGTGGAAGAATGAGTTCACCGGTACTTATTATCAGTGTGGTGAAGTAGGTCATAGAAGTTTTCAATGTCCTAAGAAAAGAGTTGCACTGACTACTGAAGAAGATATTGTGAATGTTGCAGAGAAAGGTGAGTTCCTTATCACTAGGAGATTGGCTACATGTGTCTAGGAACTAGTATAAAGGAGAAATTTGTTCAGAACTAGATGTAAGTGCAAGGATAAGGTATGTAATGTCATAGTTGATGGTGGCAGTTCTGAGAACTTTGTTTCAGAAGAGATGGTTAGTAAGTTGAATTTGGAAAGGAAGAAGCATCCTAATCCTTATTAGATTAGTTGGATACAAGATGTGTCTAAGGTTAGGGTTGAAGAACAATGCTTGGTTAATTTTCATATTGGATCTTATCATGATGAGATATTGTGTGATATATTGCCTATGGATGCTTGTCATTTGTTGCTCGGTAGGCCTTGGTAATTTGACAGAAATGTTTTGTTTGATGGTCGTGCTAACACCTATGTGGTTAGGCATGAAGGATCTAGACATAAGCTATTACCTTTATAGGAGACAGGGGCTAAGGGATGTGGAGTTATTAGGTGTTGTCCTTCTGAAAAACATCAGGAGCAGAGGATTGATGAACATATTCCTACACAACCTAGTTTGAAAGAGGAGAATGATATATCTGAAGAGTTTGTTGAGATTAAGAGACAGATGGTCTTTCTGATAGAGATAGTACAATAGATGATGACATTTGTGACACAGAGAGATGTAGATGATGTCAAGTTGATTGAAGGGTCTGGAGAGGATGGTGTTTACCGAGGTACTAAGGTGATTGGTAGTGGAAGGAATGGTCAGAGTCAATTGTTATCAGTTGTAGATAGAAAATATAAGAGAAGTGGGAAGCAGGAAAACTTGTTGTGAGAGACAGAGGATGAAGTGAAGACAAATTGGAATGAAGGACAAGAGGAGATATGGGTTAAGAACATATATGGCATACCTGTTATGATTCCCTTTAGGCATTCCTAATTTCCTTATGAGAAAATCTTATTAACCTGGGGTGTCTGATGCAGGAGCATCCTAGGATTCTTGGCAATCCTGTATCAACCAAAAATATGTTTGTCTTTGAAGGTAGATTGTTAGTTTTGATCTTTATTTGTGGAGTACTTGCTCAGTTTGGGAGACTGGTTGCTCAATTTTTGTGTTTACTGGGGTGCTCAGTCTTTGAAGAACGCTCGGTAACTATAGGCATCGGTTGCTTCTAGCGCTCGACGATAACTGCGTTGCTCGGTCATGCTTGGTGTGGTCAATTCTCTAGCACTCGGTTATTTCTCTAGCGCTCGATGTTCTTGCAGACCGACTTGGTTATTTGGATAAATCGGCTTGGCCCACTGGTGCCTTTAATTTGGGTCGTGCTCCTCATGTTATGGATTGACCGTTGGACATGTGGGGACCTAGATCTGGCATGTTGCATTCTTCTATGTGGATTTGATGATCGTTTGGGGCCATCTTGGAGAATTTATTTATTGTAAGGCTATTTGAGATCTGACTGATGTTTTGTATTTAATATTTATATATCCTTGTAGAGCTGACTTGTGGCTGGGATTTAGTATTTAAGAAGATGCTTGGGTAGTTGTTTAGAGGTAGAGAGAGAGAATTGGTAGTATAGTTGGTAGCTTGTGAGCTTAGGCACAGGAAGATTGCTTGGAAGTTGGGAGTACAAGTTTAGATCTTTTCTGGGGTCCTACCAGAATCCTATCTTGTTGCAGATCTGGGCTAGCTGAGTACTGATGTTGTGGAAAAGACTTGGATCCTGCAAGATCTTGTAGACTGTTACTTGCTTTGTAATTGGCCATAACTAGGAAGGCCTTACAACCTGACACATTGCATGTAATTAGTAATTTGATGAATAAATACTTCTATTCTATATCAGATCTATTGTTGTTGCTCTGTTATTCTACTGTGTATTGGTTTGGCTGCAAGGTCGGATAGTCCTTAATTGGATCCTCCATCCTTTATTGCATCAAAAGTAGAAGAAGAAGAGAGACATGGTAGTACCCCTTTAATGTAGAATTCCCATCAGTGATAGATGCTCCAATATGAATGTAGAAGTTGCTCCATGAATGTCGAACATCGTTCCTCCCCTTAGGAAGAAACAATACCATAGGTGTATATGAGATGTCTCCCCAATCTATAGGAAGAAACCCCAATATGAATGATATCTCTGAAAACTACTCAATTGTCCTTGTGTCGATGTCGAAGGTTGTCCTTGTAGACATGCAAAAATGGACAAGTGCTTTTAAATTGCAAAAATCAATAAAATGGCTTAAAATCATCAAAATGCATGAATTCAATAAAAAAGGGGATCAAATCAATTAAAAGGGACATAATTAAATAAAGTTGGACAAAATCAATTAAAAGCAAAGGAAAAATCAAATAAGGATGTTAAATAATTAAATCAAAGCTTAAAGGGGCCAAAAACACTACATAATTGATTTTAATCAATTATTTGTATAGTTGTTTAAATCAAAAATCAAAATGAACCCATTACCCTTACATGGCTAAATTTAATTAATTAATTGAATTTAATAATTCCTAATTTCTTTCAACAAAGTTGAGCAACCAATAAGAATTGAGGACAAAAAGACATAAATCACTCAAACCTTTAAAGTGTCCAAAGCTTTGAGACCATTTAAAGGATTGTCCGTCATTGTCCCCCCATTTATGAACAAAGCAAAGTATTTGACTCAACCTAAGGTTGATCATGATTACTTCACTCCACCCTCTACCCTTGGGAAATTACTATAAATATGAAGCATTTTGAGAGCAATTATCATCTTAGAACTTCATTTGCAAAGCATTGTTACTATAGGCAATTGAGAGCATTCTAAGAGCAATTAAGAGCATTTAGAGTAATTAGCATTATAATCTAGTCAATTTGAGCTAGAATCATTATCATAGAAGCATTGTAGAAGCATAGCAGCATACATTCTCATTTTAGAAGTGTCACTAGTGGAGATTTGAGCTGAGAGCTTCACTTACCACCTCTTTCTAGAGAGCCATGAGATGCTATAGATCTTAGTTTCAATTTTAATTAGATTTGCATTGTATTTACTTTCAATTGTTGCTATTAGATCTTAATTTCATGAAGGTGATTATCATCATCACATAGTCCCTTCCAAAACTATTGAAAAGAACAAGTCAAGATCAAACAAGGATGGATGTAGAACATGTCCCAAAGAACCAAATGTCTCCACTAATGATAAAGAGACCTCCTGCAACTATTGTACATAAGGATCCACAATCACATCAACCTCAAAACACTAATCATGTAGAGAATGGACAAGAGGGTCAGAGTGTTCCCTCACAACAACTAAAGAAGGATCTTCCCCATCAAAGAGAAGATGTATATCATCAATGATGTCCCCCATATCTACAATGTAGGACTCCACAAAAAAACCTGCAATGTTTGTCAAGTAGTCATCCCTTGATGATGTAAGTGGAAGACAAGGTGTACCCTATCGTGTTGAATCATATGAACCTATCACTGTAGCAATATATGCATGTGGAATGTGTTGATGTTGTGATCTTGTTCTTCGAGTGTCTAAATGATCCCCCACAAGTGAACTTGTTGAATCAATAGTTTGTCTAATCCAATGAGGTCTACTGGAAGATGATGATGAAGGAGTATCCTCAACCTTAAGTATATCAAGAAAATGTGTAATCTTGCATGTCAGGATTGAGGTAGATTTACCATTTGAATCGCTACCACTATTGTCACTATCAGTTTCCATAATGTCTAAAGTATGGAGAGGAGTAGAGGATAAGCTAGGTGAACTTTACTCAAAGTGAACATTCCTCTCTATGAAGATCTCATGAGTCTCAGGACCCATAAGTCTATATGTCTTAGCACTTTCTTCATATCCAATGAATGTACAAGGCCTTGGTAGAGGTTCCTTGCATCTATGTTAAGATATGTGTGCCCATGTTGGACAACCAAAGACTTTGAAGTCTTTCACAACTAGTTTTCTTCTACACCATGCCTCAAAAGGAGTCATTCCATCTATGGAATTATGAGGAGATCTATTCAAGATGTGATTAGCATAACTTATAGCTTCTACCACAAGTGATGGATCAAGAGACTTGGCTTGAATCATGCAACTTGCCATTTTGTTAAGAATTCTAATCTTCATTTTTGCAACTCTTGTCTGATGTGGACTAAATTGAATTAGATTATGAAGATCAATACCCTTAAGTTCAAAAAAGTATCTAAGTCTTGAGATCACACAGCTTCTTTCATTGTCAACATGAAGAACCTTGATGGCTTTAATTGATTACTTCTCAACATGACACTTGAAGGTTAAAAATTTATCAAACACTTCATTCTTGTGACCAAGAAAGTAGACCCATGTGTAGCGAGAAAATTCATCAATGAAAGTGAGGATATAGAAACCCTTGTTGACTGATGTCACTAGAAAGGGGCCTACTAGAACACTATGAACTATCTCAAGAACAACTAATGCTCTCCAAGACTTCCCCTTTTCAAACTTCTCTTCAAGATGCATATCCATTGAACAAGTTGAACATTCAACCTTAGAAAAGTTGATTGTAGGTAGACCTTTGACCATATGTTTTGGCTAAGCTATTGAAGATAACAAAAATCAAGATGTCCATACTGCTCATGCCATAATTTACTTTGTGATTGTGTGTGTCAACAAGGCATGCGAAAGAGACTTAGGCACAAAGTGAGAGAAAGAATAAAGCCTTGTGTCATGATTAGCTTTACCCACTGCAACCAATGAATCATCCTTAATATTTTACACCATTACTGAATCAAGAAGCAACTCAATTTTATTTCCACCTCCATAGTGAGTGATTTGGTAAATCAAAAGGAGATTTGTGCTAAGGTTAGGAACATAGAGAACATATTTGAACTCTCCATTATCCATCTCAACTTGTCCTTTCCATTCAACTTCTACTTGTGTATCATTCCCTACAAAGATGTGAAGTACCTTAGATGGCTTCAATGAAGAAAATTTCCCCTTTGAAGCACCCATAAGATGTGTGGCACCTGAGTCAAAAATCCATTCCTCTAAAGAACTTGAACTTTCCATAAGTGCTTTCCCTTTTCCCTTCGAAGTGGACGGAGATGAATCCTTGGAAGCATTTGGCACATTGATTTTGTTCTTCTTGAGTAAGTTTTCCAACTCATCAATTATCTTAGTCTTGCAATGATGCTTGTCATGATTTGGCTTCTTGCAATATGCACAAAATAGTTCATCCTTATTGTTGTTGTTTCCCTTCTTATTGAAAGAAGAATCACCTTGTGAGGAGGAAGATTGTTGTGTCTCTGATTATGATTTTGGCTTCCACTTTGTTGTTGTTGTTGTTGTTGAAACTTTTGCCACCTTGATTTCTTTGGTTCTCATTATTAGCTACCAATGCAAGAGACTTTGAAGACTTGAGAATACCTATATCCATCAACTTTGATTGTTCCAACATCAACATTTCTGCAAATGCATCAAATGAAGGCTTAGTGAAGGCACTTCCCATGGTCAACTTGTGATTATTGTAACTCGAGACAAAAGCTACATATTCTGAAGGTAGTCTCTTCAAGATGTGATGAATCAACCTATCATCCTTCATGAGATTACCACAATCCTTAAGCAGTGATCTTAACTCATTGGCTTTGTTGACATAGTCTTGAATTGTGTCAAAATTCCTAGGATCCAAGAGAAGTAGATCATCCTCAATTGAGAATCCCTTTTCCTCATCCACTTTACCATACAAATCTTCAAGTTTGTCCCAAGCACCCTTGGCATCCTTAAAGCTTGAAATGTGGAAGAAGACATCTTCATGAACACAACTCCTTACAATTCCTAAAGCCATATTGTCTTTGAATTGCCAATAACATTTTGCATTATCATCCACATTAGGACCATTGGGTTCTTTAATTATGCCATTTACATAAATATTTAAACCCTTTTCCATTAGTTTACTCCAAACTTTATCTTTCCATGTAGCATAGCTATGTGAAGTTAACAATGGACATCTAGGTGAACCCATGATGCAATAATGAAAGAGAACAAGAGAGAAAGATACACAAGCACACAAGACACCCTGCCCCCCCCCACCCAAAAAAAAAAGAAAAAAGAAAAAAAAATGATGCTTTTGGTAGTATGTTTAGTGCATGTACAATTGTCACTTGTCAAAATGGGCCAATGTGGACTTTTGATTTTGATGTTTACAACCACCTCAATGAGGCCAAATTAGACTCAAATCAAATTGCTCAGAATCAAATCAAGATTTAAGAATTTCAATGATCATATGAGGCCAAAAAAAGACCTAGACCTTAAATTGATATTTTTGCCCAAATAAGGCTACAATCTGATAGCAAATCTCGAAAGTACTCAAAAAAATTATACACTTAAAAAAAATAGCACATGAAAATATGTCTGTATGAGCCCGAACGAAGCCTCTAAAGTTGTAAAATAGGGATCAGACAGGTACAATCACCAAAATATGCAATTTTTATCAAATTTGTGCATGAAAACTAGAAAATAACACCACCACTGAAAAGTTCAAGACCCGGATGACCAAGTTATGGCCTCTTGAAGTTGGACTGCAAATTCTAAACTACAAATGGTGAGGGCTACTAAATTTTCAAATGTGATGACATCAACAAAACTAAAAGGTTAAATTTGACATCCAAACAACTATCACAATAGTGCAAAATCACCCAAAAATGACAGTCAAACAATCATCAAAATTAATGCAACAACAAGATGACACAATAAGTATGTTAAATTTGATGTCTTAATGGTCGTCAATGCAAAAAAAGCCCAGATTTGACATCCACATGATCGTCAAATTTACAACATGGAAATGTGACATGTAAAAAAACCTCCAAGATGATGTGGCAATGTTGATTGGGCGTACGACTGATGACATGTTAGACCATACAAGATGACATAGCAATGTTGACTAGGCATACGACTAATGACATGTCAGACCGTACATGATGACATGGCACCTACATGGCAGACCGGTCGTACTAGTGACATGGCAACGTATGAGCTGGTGACCTAGGTTGGGAGGAGTGCACATGGGCTGAGCTTGGGTTTGGGCTAGGCTCGTTGAGCTATGGGATCGACGGGGAACAAGGTTTAAATCCAGATTGACATGGGAATGGGTTTCTAACCATTTATATGCAATGTTATGCAAAATAGAAGCAAAGAGTTGTGCTCGGTGGATGTTTAGCTCGGTCTACAGATTGATGGTCAATCTTGGTCACTTGTACGGGGTCAGGATGTGACTGCCAGTCTACGATATTCTATACTTGGTATATCTCGAGAATATTCCCTATCACCCTGCAACCGCTAAAGGCCTAATAAACCATATTTTTTGTAGAAATAAATATTTCCAAAATAGAAAAAAATAGAAGATCCAAAAAAATAATTGACAGAAAAATTAGATCCAAAAAATAATTTTGAAAATCAATTACCAAATTTGCAGATTGGGCTGCCTAAGCCTGATTTGCAATTTTTTTTGCCTCAGATTTAACTTTAGCCTAATATAGGCAAATTTATAATCAAAATTCATCAGAATGGCCACCCAGATGCAATGGCAAGGTCAGATCTTTCTCTAGATGCTCCCACAAGCTATTGCATCTGTGTATCTGAATCATAGCCCCCTAAAAGTTGAAGAAAAAAGCTCTCCAATAGCTATGAAATGAAATCTTCTATGAATCTGATACCATGTAAAAATTGCCTAAGGCAAAGAATGAAAATGCCAAAAGATCTATAAGCTCAATAGCTAACACAACAAGAGAGACAAAATGATATGACCCTCAAATAACTGAATTTAATGATGATCAATAATCAAATGATAATGGATGCAATCAATCCAAGTACAATGTAGACATGCCTGAATATATTGACAATGCAATAAGACTACATGATAAGGAGATGATGAGCTATCAACCACACTAGGTGGAATCAGACATCCACCAAAGGTGGATCATCCTCCATTGTACAATAAAGTATGTGCAACATGTGCAACAATGAGATGGTGATAATGTGATAAGAGCACTAAAGGTGGATCTCACACCTAAAGTGGAAATTCTCCTACAACATGTGCTAACATGAAATGCAAACTCTTAGGCATCTCAATGATAACTAATATGTAAATGCATTATCCTAAGTAAACTTAAGTAAAGTGTAATTAGTGAATACTTAATTACACCAATAGGAATCATACATCTCTTTTACTTCTTATGTCCTATTTTAATTAATATTTATTTTGGTTATTTGTCTCCTGCTATAGGACTAAGACACATGTCAACATATTATTTAATTGTATTGCTCATTTTTCCTATATAAGCAAGGCTATTGTACACTTTATATCTCATAAATCTTAATATTAAGAAAGCTCATTTCTTACATACTTTGTTGTGAAAGGTTATTGTTGATGGGTGTTTCTACACTCAATTGACTTAGATAAGATGCACTAGGTATCATATCTCTCTTGAAACAAAAATAAACTTTTATGAATAAAGATAAGTTCACCCCAAGGTTCCTAAAGATCAAGTCATGACTGTGTTGGATAGCTCAATGATTTGATGTATGTTTTCTAGTTACACAAGGAGTACTGAGTAATATAATTAATGTTGATGCTTAAGGCATTTATGTTTATGTATAGTATTATGAAAATATTTAGCAATACTAGCTCTTATGGTCAATCATAGATGTTTCAAATAAACTTCATAAAAAATAGGGTTTAGAGATCTAATGCTAATAAAAATGGCATACAAAATTATGTATACAATATAAAACCCCGTCCTAACTTACCAAAATGAATCACAAATCAATAGAAAGGAATACAATCTTTTGTGATTACTTCAAAAAATGATTTTCATATTTAAATACATCATGAGGATGATTGTTAACATTCACAAAGATTTACAATAATAGGGTTAACATTAACACTACAAAAGGAGGGTTTTGTATGGAATGGAGTCATCAAGCGGGAAGGAGCGTAGAGTAGGGTTTTTAAACTGCGAGGCATTTGAGGATGACACAGGGGTTGGAAATGATGGGGTTGCAGACTATGGTTTGGAGGATTTTGATAGTTGATTCACAGATCCTTGGGATCACCTTGCTGGAGTCTTTTTGGTTCATGACTACATTCTTATGCCATTTTTGTTCTTGGTTGTTGACGCTTTGGTGAATGCTTATGGAGATGGCATGGTTGACTGTGTCAATGGAAGTCTTTCTCTTTTGGTTTTAGTTTGTGGCTTGGACTCTCTGGTTTGGATTCTGGACAAGATTATCTCTTCCTCATTTTCTTCCGGCCTGACTCTGCTCAGAAATGCTAATCGTGAGGCTTTGCTGGCGTGGAAGTTTTAGGGGGGCTTTGTCCCTTGTTGGGGTTTTGCCCTTTTTGGGAGTTTCTTCTTAGGCAGAAAGATTTCCTTTTCTAGGATGTTGGTTATTAGTTTTCTCCTTGTGGGGAGCCAATCTTATATTTGGTGATGTGGGTGTTGTTTTCTACCCTCATCAAGCTAGATTCTGTTATGCTTTTAGGGTTTCTCTACAGAAAGGTTGGATTTGTCTTAGCGGCAGTAATGAGCTAAGGTGCTTAATCAATGATTCAATTGAGGTTGTTGCTTCTTTTTGGGCCCTAGTTTGTTTGGCTTAGGTTTTGGAGTGGCTTTCCAACCTCTTTTTTCAAGATTAACATATTTTGGTTTGTTGGTTCCTTCCCTGTTATGCTTTGATTGAGGTGGAGCATCCCCCTTTTGAGGTGGGGCTTCACTGTGTGATTTTATGGGTGGCACTTCTGTTGATCCCTCTATTCCTATTTCCTATCAAGGTGGAAGATCCCATTGAGGTGGGGGCTCATCCTATAGAGGTGGACTATTGTTGTTGGAATGAGGTTTTTAGTGGTTATGGGTGTTCTCTTTTCCCATCAGGCTATATGCTAGTTGGTTGGAACTGGGATCTTTGGATCTACATTTTTGTTGATCTTGGACTCCTGTCTTGGCTAAAGGATGCTCAGTTACAAGGTGTTGGTGATGATTTGTTGTTTCAGTTGGTTTGGGGGCCCGACTTAATGCTTCCTCAATTAGTTTTGGGAGCCATGTCAAAACCCAAGTTTCTTTTTCTCCTTTCTTTGGTGTGTAAAGGAGGCTTATTTCATTTTTTTGTCTTTCTTTTCCTTTCCCAGATGGATGTTGTTAGTTTTCAAGGGCCCATTCTGGGGGCTGATTATTTTTGGTTAAGGTGGCTTGCTGGTTTTGGGACTTTCATGCCTCTTGTTGGAGTCCTGATTCTCTTTGTTTATTTGCTTGTGTGGACTTCGTGGGAGTGTAATGGTGGTTTTGGGAGCCATGTCAAAACCCAATGTATTATATTGGGGGAGCCTCAAAACCACATGGATCACTATCCTATAGTGATTGTTTCTCTAATGTAAGGCTCTGGCCTTTTTTGTTGGTTTTTTTGGGTAGCTAGTACTCAGATTATCTTCTTTTTAGGCTGCAGGTTGTTTGTGGGTTGTGGGCTGCTAGACTTTTGATGTAATTTCTTTGTCTTCTTTGTGGCAGTGGTTCATCTTAGTGGGGTTCTAGATCCTCTCAAAATCTTCTTATAAGGGGTTTTGGGTCCCCCCAAAACCTATTTTTACCTTAATAAAAAATATTCACATAGATTTACCATTAGCGAACTACATATGAATTAATTCTTCAATTCATCAAATACTTTAGCATTTGAACATCATTGCATTTCAAACTACTTCCTACACTTAGAAGGAGAACCATGAAGATAAATCAAACAATATAATTTTTTTTTGAATTGCTTCAATTCAATCTACCCGATTTCAAAAATATCTCAATGAAAATTAAAAAAGAGAAACAAGTTTTCCTTATAGGTTCTAACTACAAATCTAGGGCTTAATCAAGGGTGAAATAAAGCTCAACATCGACATCCAAGATTAAATACTAGGCTCTTAGGCATGACAAGAAACTACCTAGCAAGCAACTGATGTGCCTATTTTTTTTCTCGCTTGAGTCTAACGTGACATCCACCTCACTACCTGATCTCAACCATTCATAACTTAACAAAATATTTCCTCTATCCTTCTTTCTAAGAGAAAACCCGAGTGAAAAGATGAAAAGTGGGTATCCTCATCATATAATCTAGTTGGGGAGTGAGATCCACTCTATACTTGGAATCATGAAACTCTTGTAGCATATCCATTATTTTCCAACCTTCTTTTTAATGGTAGATTTCTTTAATTGTTACTAAGGAGGTTGCTGTTAGAGTAGTCTTATGTTAGCTAATAATTAAATCATTTAATTATTAGTTTATCATACTCTAGGCTTAAGTTTCACTTAGGCGCTTTATAATTCTTTAGGGTTTTAGCCTTTAGGGTTTCATGTTTCCTTTTATAAGGATTCACTTCTTTCATTTCAATAAGGAGATTGTATTATTTTCATCATCGTTAATAGAAGATTTTTTCTTGCAACATGGTTTTGCAGTCTCTGGCCTATTGGCCGCCATAGCTTTCTGTCTTTTTGCTTCTTCTTTGTGACAGTCTTGCATGCAGGTGTTCTTGGGATGATTTGCGTTTGTCAAATCTAACAGTTGCTACTTCATTTTATTTTTCTTTCGAGATTTAATTTCTCAAATGATTTTAATATGTGCATATTTTCTATTATTCTTTAAGCCAAACTAATTCCACTTCCTTATCTTTATCAGCCAATGTTGTAGCAATGAGGCTAAGGAAATTAGAGAAAGCCTTCAATATTTCATCTACTCGAATAACCAATGCCAAAACTCATTTTCTAACTTTATCTATATTATCCATCCAATAACAAATTGAACAATTCCAAAGGTTGGGTTATTGTATCTTGCCAATAGTCAAAATACCTACCTTTTCTATTATGTTTAAAGCTAAATCCAACAATGTTTTAATCTTCAAAAGATAAGCATCACAAATCTTGTCACTACACTATTGAATTAATTCTTCAATTTTCCATTTCATATCTAAATATTGTTGATGGAACTAAATTACCTCATCAATCATTTGATTTCCACATTGGAACACACCATCAAAGCCACATTTGGATGTTTTTCAACTATATCTTTCATCCTTTCTAATTCATCTACAACATTATTAGGTAAGATTATTTGTGGAGCAAAATTGCCCTTGGCTTGTTTTGCTAGATTTTCCAAATACCTAATGTATTCTTGAAGTTATTTTATTTAAGCTTACAACTAAGCTTCAATAGCTTCATCTTTGTCAGTAGTCTTCACGATGATTCCAACTAATTTCTAAAACTCATCAACTACATGCCTTTTTGACATTGGTCCTAAATCAATAGACACGACTTGAAAGTCTTGCGGAGTTAATTCCCCCTATGGGTGCTGCTATATGAAGACCTCTTGATCCTAAAGTATCCTTAGGCATAAAATTTCTTACTTTAGCTTTCTCCTCCTCTGGTTTCTCTATTCCACTTAATAGATCTTGTAGACTTATAGAAGGTCTTTCTATATTTGGCTAGTTAGGTTGTAGTTGTTCCTTTACCTAGTCACAAGTAGTTAATTCATCTTCAGGAGGTTTACAGGAAGGATCAAGTGGAACATGTTGCTTCTAGCCACTATTTTATCCATTTGATATTTATTCTATTGATGTATGTAGCATCGGTCAGATAAATAAAACTGATGATATAATTATTATGAGAACTGATATATATATATATATATATATATATATATATATATATATATAATAATAATAATAATAATAATAATTGATATTATTTATATTAATATACATATATATTTATATATGAAGTTAATCTTTTATTTATTCTTATAATGATTATATAGTTAAATTAATAAATTAGATTAATGAATAGACATGTCCCATGAAGGGACATGTCTCTTCTTGTCTTTACCATGTATATATACAAGAGATCGATGCATTTGGAAAGCACATACTTTACGACAGTGCTATTACATTTGCAATGATCCTACAATCTTAACATGATATCAGAGCCAAGTTGGCTCGGAAGCTCTATTAGATTGCAGGAAGAAATGCAAACATGCGATGATATATTGGACACAATCGATCCATATTATATAATCAACAATTTCTGCGTTATCAAAGATTATCTTTCGAAGACAGACCTTAAAATCTACTGACATTAATTAGAGAATATGTGTGGAGTGATGATCAACGACATTTCAATTGAGGACAAAATTCAAGACTGATAATATCTTTATATACGTTCATATGGTAACCAATGAGGGAGTAGATTTCATCCACGCATTCCTCGATCGATCCCAATTTTGATCGTTCAAGCATAATAGGCATAGACGAGAGGAGAAACGAGAAACAAAACTCAGAGAACACAAGGACAGTCTAAATTCAATCAAACAACTAATGGGAGAATGTTTTCCATCATCAAATATTTGTGATCTCAAGCAACTTGAAAATAAGTTAGAGAAGGCCCTTGGCTCTGTAAGATCAATGAAGGTACGCCATATGAACAATGGGAATTTTATATAAATAAGAAATGAGGCCTGGGAAATCTCGTTGCAATTTCATCTTTCTGGAGTTTCTTTTATGACAGACAGGTATAAAGAAGGCTAGGCTTTCATTATAATTTTATTATGAAGATCCGTGTAAACTTATTTTGCTAAAAGCATATGGAATGTTTGGGAAGTTAGCAAAATTTGGTTATTTTGAAAACATAAATGAATTTAGATTTGGGATTTCAACAATATAGCGCTCTCCGTGGTACTTTGGTATGGTCTTTTGGTCAAGTGCAAGATCATTTTTTTCTTTGGGTTCAGGCTCTTTCACTTTTTATATAAAGGGATTCAATTCATTTTTTACATCCTTCTAAACACCATGAGAAACCGATTTGGAATTCCGGCAAACACTATCTGATAGTACGCGTAACTCTAAAGTATAGTAGAAGTATCAAATATAGACGAATTAATATATTGGCCATTATAATATATGAACTGGGATCTTATGGAAGAGTTATACACATTACAAGATACCTATTGGGAAATAGTCTTATGTTTGATATCTTTCATATGAGACAAACACATGATAAGCATTCTTAATGAATGATCGAAGGCATTGTTTGATTCAACCACTACTGCAAATATGTGGAGAGTGATGTGTTCTGGTCTTAGTATACTGGTTCAAATTGTCTGCAATATCCCTGTGAGGTAGCACTACACACTGGAGCAAAATAGATACAAAGGAACTGCCAATCTGAAGGAGGATGAAACAGAGGTCGCAGATACAAATGGATGAACAACAAAAACCAAGCAGAATACCACTCACATTATTTACCCTTCAGTCTGTATATGCACTTAGCGATGATGATAAATTTGAATGTGAATTAGGGAACATGAATTTACAGATGAATGAGTATACTTCTTGACCTAAGATCAACAATGACTTCAAATTTCAAAGAAAGTTCTTATTAAGATAGGTAGAAAAGGAAACTTTGCATTTGAAAAGGATAAATGTGATATTTGATTCTTCTGCATGTTTTCAAGGAAACAAGAGAGTTTTATAACTAAAATACTTGTTATAGAAGATATTGAAAAGAATAATATGAATGATCTTGACAACCAAAGAACTACAAATTATAAGCAGGTAAGCCATACAATCCAGATAGTAGTGCATCCTCAATGTTGAAGCCATCCTCAGACTTGAAGATATTGAAGGACACACTTTGGTTAAGGGGACTCTCAGTAGAAGTGATCATTATAATTATGATTTATTAGAAACAAATTTCTGGTAGAATAAATCTTACAGATTGGTTTCGTTGGAACTTTTTGTGGATGTATAGTTGACGTGCATATTCAAATTTATTACCAACTTTGGCTTTAGATGTGCACGATGACAATGAAACAAGACACAAAGAGTAGAGAGCATCATCCGTAATGGGTTTTGCAGATGCACCTAGGAGATGCTCACAATTATTTTGCTATTATTACGGGACCCAAGTCTCATATTAATAAGAACATGGTAACGACAATTCATTCATTCTTTGTGAAGAATATTAATTTGGAAGCAAATGGATGATAATCGCTATAGAGATGGTTTTGGCCATTATATAATAAATTGGAGTTTGGAAGAAGATCAATACTCAGAAGGAAGAAAGAAGCAGATTAGATCAAGAGGGATGTTGATGATCTTTTGCTCCAAAATAGTGAGATAAGTATTCTTTCTGAGTACCATTTTTATTTTGTGATTAGTCTCTTTTTTGTATTCTTGTATGTATTATAAGAGTCCTTTTCTTTGTTATGCTCTTTTTTTCTTTCCTTGATCTTTTTCGAGGATGCTCTTGTAGGAAAAGAAGATTGATATCAGATTCAGAAGGAGTCTGACATCTTCAGAGAGGTTAAGAAGTTAATGAGCTTCAAAGAGAGCAGATGATTCAATCAACTTGTGACAAACTTGATCATATGGATTGAGAGGGAGTTCACTATTGAAGGTGAAACACTTCTGAGATCATAGTAGTGGGAACTTGCGGATAGAATCATCGATTGAGGAAATCCTTTCATTTTGAGAGATCCTTATTGACATTTTTTCTTTCCTCGAGTCCAAGAGGGAGTGCTAATGTTGTGGCCTTTGAAAAAGATCAAAATGCATCTCATGCTAGCCAATGTGAGTCGGTAGCCTTATGACTATTTAGTACAAAATTAGACAATATGGACATAGAACTGACAATCAACATCTGTACCCACTGGCCCAAATCTTATGTAATAAAGAAATGTATGGAGTCATATCCGGCAGTGGCACTAAGTTGAGTTATCTTCCAAAGAAGAAGAATACATACAGATTATGACTTACTTCTTTTAAAAATAAAAAATAAAAAATTAACATTCAGAGGGAGTCTGACACTT